>JBAKBP010010833.1:0-75614 GCA_037953745.1 Lithodes maja | reverse complement strand
GTGTGTTGATGATTATTTATATATATATATATATATATATATATATATATATATATATATATATATATATATATAGAGAGAGAGAGAGAGAGAGAGAGAGAGAGAGAGAGAGGTTAAATCACAATTACACACACACACACACACACGCACACTTATCACATCACATATTATAAGAAATGTAACTTATAATTCCTTGGTTCACGAAATGGAAAATACACTATGGTACATGTAGGGATTCTAGGCGAATCTGAGCTATATCATTCAATGTATAAAATATTATGCGTCATATCAAAATGTGATTCAAAAGCCCCAACCCAAAAGTTGTTAAGGGGGGTCACCGGCTTTTTTTGTTATCTTTCTCTCTGTTTCTCTCTTTCTCTGGCTTGTATCCATTCGCCCCCATTCAGCTAACTGTTTTAAGACGTTTATCCCCATCCAGGTGTCGATTTCTTCCTGGCGAGCGATAGCGATCCAGAAATTTTTCTATCGAAAAATTTACCAATTTAGCTTGCTGTCAAAACAAATATATATATATGCTGGCTCGCTACCGCTCACCAGGAAAATATTGACACGTGGATGGGGGTAAACGTCTTAAAACAGTAGGCTGAATGGGGCCGAATGGATGCAAGCCAAAGAGAGAGGGAGAGAAAGAGTAAAAAAGCGAGGTGGGCTCCCTTAATATAAATAATTGTCTCGCATTATATTTTCACGCGCCTTTCAAGCAGGAAAATTGTACAGACACGTATGAAGGCCTGGTCCAACATAATTTCGACTTTATTTTATTAACCCATTCAGTACCGGGGCCGTCCTTTTAACTTTATTCTGGCTACTATTAGACGATTATATTCAGTCTAAAAAGGGCCTCCAGCAATTAAGAAGCTTCGAACTATCTCACTTAACCCATTTGGAAGCTTCGAACTATCTCACTTAACCCATTTGGAAGCTTCGAACTATCTCACTTAACCCATTTGGAAGCTTCGAACTATCTCACTTAACCCATTTGGAAGCTTCGAACTATCTCACTTAACCCATTTGGAAGCTTCGAAATATCTCACTTAACCCATTTGGAAGCTTCGAACTATCTCACTTAACCCATTTGGAAGCTTCGAACTATCTCACTTAACCCATTTGGAAGCTTCGAACTATCTCACTTAACCCATTTGGAAGCTTCGAACTATCTCACTTAACCCATTTGGAAGCTTCGAACTATCTCACTTAACCCATTTGGAAACTTCGAACTATCTCACTTAACCCATTTGGAAGCTTCGAACTATCTCACTTAACCCATTTGGAAGCTTCGAACTATCTCACTTAACCCATTTGGAAGCTTCGAACTATCTCACTTAACCCATTTGGAAGCTTCGAACTATCTTACTTAACCCATTTGGATGCTTCGAACTATCTCACTTTACCCATTTGGAAGCTTCGAACTATCTCACTTAACCCATTTGGAAGCTTCGAACTATCTCACTTAACCCATTTGGAAGCTTCGAACTATCTCACTTAACCCCTTTGGAAGCTTCGAACTATCTCACTTAACCCATTTGGAAGCTTCGAACTATCTCACTTAACCCCTTGGGAAGCTTCGAACTATCTCACTTAACCCATTTGGAAGCTTCGAACTATCTCACTTAACCCATTTGGAAGCTTCGAACTATCTCACTTAACCCATTTGGAAGCTTCGAACTATCTCACTTAACCCATTTGGAAGTTTCGAACTATCTCACTTAACCCATTTGGAAGCTTCGAACTATCTCACTTAACCCATTTGGAAACTTCGAACTATCTCACTTAACCCATTTGGAAGCTTCGAACTATCTCACTTAACCCCTTTGGAAGCTTCGAACTATCTCACTTAACCCCTTTGGAAGCTTCGAAATATCTCACTTAACCCATTTGGAAGCTTCGAACTATCTCACTTAACCCATTTGGAAGCTTCGAACTATCTCACTTAACCCATTTGGAAGCTTCGAACTATCTCACTTAACCCATTTGGAAGCTTCGAACTATCTCACTTAACCCATTTGGAAACTTCGAACTATCTCACTTAACCCATTTGGAAGCTTCGAACTATCTCACTTAACCTATTTGGAAGCTTCGAACTATCTCACTTAACCCATTTGGAAGCTTCGAACTATCTCACTTAACCCATTTGGAAGCTTCGAACTATCTCACTTAACCCATTTGGATGCTTCGAACTATCTCACTTAACCCATTTGGAAGCTTCGAACTATCTCACTTAACCCATTTGGATGCTTCGAACTATCTCACTTTACCCATTTGGAAGCTTCGAACTGTTACGACCGGGCACTCGGGTACACTAGGGCTCTTACACAGGACTCGAGTATGGCTCGCTGCCACAACGGAAACACACGATCCCAACCCCAGAGTACTGCCAGCCGAACAAAAAACGCCACTACCCTCCAGAGTTCTATCTGCTATAACGGGGTATACAAGAACTCGGTACTAGCGTTTCACACAACAGACTAATAACAAGACGGGAGTTATCTAGTCTGGTCAACAATCAAACAAAGAAGAAAGTACTACAACACTAAAGAATAGTGTTGGCCGAAGCCGAAGTAATCCACCCTTGAACTAAGAACTTAAGAAGTCCTCCACCCTCTACTTCGGATCGGCACTATTACGTTACGTTAAACAATAGTCCTCGAGCATCAAGCAAGGAATCTTCTGATAAGTTAGATGCTTCTCGAATACTCATAAGAAGTAAGTATCGGATTTTGAACAGCAATTTAATGAATAACTCACTGGTAATTAAAGGCTTTAAATTGACATAAGAAGAATTATAAGAATAAGCAATAGGATATGGCAAACATTAAGAAGAAGTACTCCGACAATGCACTGGCAATAGCCTACTAAGATTGTGCTCAGGGGCCACTAATCTCTGAAGTAGCTAAGCGTGCCACACATGAAATCAATAGTGCATAAACAATAACATACATAAGGAGAAGCTTCAATACTATGCTGTATCTGCTGGTCGAGCAAAGTCTAGCTGGGATATCTAAGGTTAGGAAACAATGGCTGAGCAAGCGGCTCGTAGCCTAGCGAGGTCCTTAAGACTGTGCGGCCAAATTACGTTAATTGACGGGATGCTCTCTTGAGAGATCCAGATCACTAGTATCTGGTTCTCTCCTGGCGATCCTCTCAAAGTCAAGCAAATGAGATAGCACAGTGTTGGGTGGCAGAGGCAAAAGCCCTCACTCGCAACACAGTGCTAAACTCCCACGGTACACAGTCAGAAAGACCACCCAGGCGTTCCACGTCTCCGTTGCAATTGTACTGGTTCAACCGCAACCTAGTACTCATAGGAAATCACAACTCAGAAACCCTATCCCAGTCTAGCATTGCCTAAACCAGCAGAAAACAGGAACATGAATAATCGCACACAGGGAAATGCATATACGAGTGCAACAAACATCAATCAATCCTATTCTAGTTAACCCTTCCAAAAATAGGCTATCTAACAGGCACTTATCTCGTGAGAACTCAAGCGATAATACTTTGGCTGACTAAATCTGCACCAAAGGGGTCATTGGTTAAAAAGGGACGAGAAGAGAAGAAGATAGGCTGTTCAGAGAGTAGAGAAAGTTCACATCAGTCGGAA
Organism: Lithodes maja; assembly: GCA_037953745.1. Lineage (NCBI taxonomy): Eukaryota > Metazoa > Arthropoda > Malacostraca > Decapoda > Lithodidae > Lithodes > Lithodes maja. Next base: position 71,992 of record JBAKBP010010833.1, on the reverse strand, counting down.
GAATATGGATAGTTGCAAGGGATATGAGAAGTCGCTCTGCCTGATGAGTTCTGAAGAATGGTGGCAAGAACCTCTCTTTTTATACTCGGCCCTCTAGCGGCATATCTCAAACTACTTAAGGACCGCCCACTGGCAATCATGACGTCATATTCTCTCAATCTGGGATCGACAAAGGATTTCCCACGCGCTGAGAAGGAGGAGGGAGGAGGGAGGAGGGAATTAGGCCTACCTGCAGCGTGGCGCACTCACTGTTCCCCCCGTTACGCACTCTCTCTCCTCTCATCATTACCAATAAGTCCCACACACAACACTTATAACTAATGATTTAAAATAGAACTCGTTGACTTAGAAGAAAACAAAATACATAATTATAATACTTATAGTACAACGGTTCACATAAACTGAGTTAGGAAACTCTACACAGACTACAGCCAAAGTTCCTGCCCTGACGATCCTAGCGAGAGTGGGGCCTGACTGAGCGTTCTGTACAGCATGCTCATACTCGGCATGCGTCACACCTCCCCCAAGATTTTACTTGCTCAACCCTGAGCTAAAATCTGACACACAGAACCTCATCAAACCCCTCACACCCAGCGACCGCATGGCACTAAAACAACGCTAAGTTTACCACTAAAACACATCTTATAAAAAAAAATTCACATTTCATAACTCCTCCCAACAATAGTAAAAGACATAATATCATGCTCCCAGAGCGAGCTTACAGCAGCTCAGCCGTTTGATAGTTCGTGGACTACTCAAACTCTATAGGCTATGACAAACTTATACAATTATCTATAACAAAAGAAAGAGTTTTTTTATGATTTTTATATTTTAATATGTTTTTTCCGGCTGCACTATAAGGGCAGCCTATTTTTTTTCTTCTATACCAAACGCTCAACTCCTGCTTTACGACCCAATACGCTGGGCTACAACCGCGAGCCAACAAGCACCAAGCGCAAAATACTACTCAAACTAAAGCAGGAGGCTACCCGTGTGTCAATCTACCCAGGATCATATACCCTTGAACGACCATCTGCAACCTCGTTGTCACAACCGGCAATATGGCGTATGTCCAGGTTATATACCAATAACCTTAGTGACCACCTGGTCAGCCTCATATTCCGATTGTGAAACTGGTCCAAGATCTTGAGAGGGTGATGATCTGGGTAAACTACAACGACCGGACCATAGGCTGGAACATAGACCTCGAAATGCCCCAGCGCATCATCGTCCTTTTCACTTTCATTCATCAGGTTCTGAAACGTTGCTAGTGCATTCTTAAGTCCGTCAGGCATAACATTGCACTGGTAGGTACTCCCGTCCACAACAAAACCACATACCTCTTTAGCACGCTCGGACAAAGTTACAAGCAACGACCACTCACGACATTCCTTATCCCTCAGACCCTTCGTCCACACGTAATCCAGCTCTGCTTGCACCATAGGCTGTCGAGCAGGATTTATACGGTAGGGAATTAAACTGAGCCTTGCACTATCTCCAGCCCGCATGTCGGATTCTACCCCGTACATCAGGCCTGGAGAAGCAACAAACATGCGAAAGTACTGCCATAGCCTAGTAAATAACTGCCTTGCACTGTCTCCACGAACAACATGCCTAGTGCCCTCCCACAACCCAGCCGAGACCGCAGCTTCTAACCTGTAGTCTCCCTCCTTCTCCACCTTCGTCCCTAGAACAGCCAGGTCATGAGAGGGACAATCAGTACCACCTGTGCAGTCACTCCCATAGTTCATTATTGCTAAGGCTTCCCCGCCGATACCGTACATGCGCACCCCCGCATTCCTTGTGACGACATCTGCCTGCGCAGCATCACCGCTTTCAGCGACATGGCCAGATACAGTCGGTCTATGGTAGGGCTGTTGCATTAGACTAGAGCAGCATTGGGAGGCTATGCGACGACCGGGCACTGCGATACCACAGCCGACCTTACCAATCTGCTCAATGTCCTCCTTTTGACCACCACCCTTGGCAGCCATGGGTCGACCCTGACCTGGCAACCATGCCAAAGCCTCGTCGCCCACCTTAAACCACCGAAACAACGAGGCTAACGGTCTTTCAACAGTCACGTGACCTGCCCGTGGAACATCTTGCACCGCCCGAGTTGTGAGACTCAGGGGCTCGGCACAACCAGTGGGGTATGAACCGAGCTGGTGCTGGAGTGCTGCACACTGCTGCTCAGGCAGGTGCTCTAGCGCTTCCACAGCCACCAGACTCGTGTCCCCCGCCCACGGCTCCGCCGAGACATAACAATCCCTACTCTCCTCCACCTGTGCCCTACTGCCCCCCTCTCCTTCTCCACCTTGGCCGCGGCAGACCAACGCAGGGACAGTAGGCTGCTCAGGTGGTTGCCTCACAAACTCCTCCAACAGGTTCACATGACATGCTTCCCCGTCCTCGTGTTTAATCTCGACAGCACCATTACCACACTTCTGAACTTCCGGATCCTCCAACTGCAGTTTACAAATATCTGAGGGAACCAACTTGTCTAGATGCTTCCGAAGCAACCCAAGTCCTTCCCCAATATCAAACTGAGCAACCCTTTCTTCTCTCCGTGTGCAACGTTGCTGCCTCGGAGTCTCTTCCTCCTCACTAGCTGTGACAGGTCCTGGGGCCTCTCCAAACTCCAACATAGGTGCCAATACTAAATCACCCAGGAGAGCCGCCGAGTCAAAACTCTTAAAACCAACTCCAGCTTTAGCCTCCTCCTGTTGATCGTTCCTCTGCTGGTCTGAAGACGGAGGACTAGGCTGTGACACTTTAGCTGCCCGAGCTCGGGTGACAACACACGCCATGGGTTGTGTCTGGCACCGCTCGACCCACTCTTGCTCTTCCCCACTCACGTCGGCCGGCCTCTCGGCAACGACTAAGGGTAGAACCTCAGAAGCGGGCATTGCAAAGTCGTTGCCGAGAAGAAGGTCGACGCCCTCCACTGGCAGTTTCTCCACAATCCCGACATCCAATTCACGTGCCACACCATCCACCTCTAACTCCAACCGCACCAGCGGGTATGACCGAGTTGCATTAATACCCTGCACCACTACCACCCGAGCCGCATTTATAGGGTAGCCAGTCAAGTTATTCATCAAAGTCTGGGAAGCACCTGTATCACGCAAGACCTCTACTCCATGCTTGCGCCCCGCCCACATCACGCAACCCCGCCCTCTATGGTCGCAAAAAGCATCCTGAGCAGGGTTCGAGCCTCCCAGGTGCTTCTGCATTGGCTGTGCCTCAGCCTCTGACGAACTGCCCCGGGCAAACTCAGAAAACTTCGAAGACACACCAATGTTGCAGGCCAAAGACACAGCTGCTGTAGGTGGTTTGCTAGGACAGACTCTTGCAAAGTGCCCCTTTTCATGACAATGATAACACTCCAACTCCCCTCTGGGCTTCCCTTGGTACTGGGAAGGGCCCGGCCCCTTCTTAAATGGGACGGTGCTAGTCTTGTGGTCAGTCTTGGTATCATAGCTCTTGTACTTGTTTGCATAAGGTATATCACTAACTCGGGGGGGTGGGGCATCACGCCCCTTGTTACCTGCCTCACTACGCTGGGCAGACCCGCACCCACGAATTAGTGATAGCCGGAGGTCAGCCATCTCAGCTGCCTCCTGTAGAGTTTTAGGGTTCTTTTCTTTAATAGTTAAAGTCATATCTGCACCAGTACACTTATAAAACTGCTCGAGCAGAAACAGCTCAGTCAACTGTTCGGCCGTCTCAGCTTTCTCAGAACGTGTCCAGTTAGCAAGTGCATCTTTTAAGTCCCGGGCATGTTCAAGAAAGGTCGCCTCCCTAGTCTTTGTAACACCCCGAAACTTCAATCGATATGTTTCTGGTTGCAACTCGTATGCCCGTAGGACAGCTCTCTTCAATACTGGGTAGTCAATGCAAGACTCTAAAGGCAGTGCATCATAAGCCTTCAGACCCTTACCCGTAAGTCTTGAGGAGACTAGAGCTGCCCACTTCTCTTCAGGCCAATTATGCTCCCTACACTTCTTCTCAAAACGATTAAAAAATTCTGTGACTTCAGTTTCACTAAATGCCGGCACCAACTTGACTAAGTGGGACAAGGACTGTTCTCTTACTTGGCCCTCACGGCCCATCCGAATCCCTGTCGACTCTGCACGAGTCTTATCTAAATCTATTTGAGCACAATATTTCTCTGAGTCGTACCTAAGCTCAGCCTCGTGCCTCCTAACCTCAATCTCATGCCTCCTAGTCTCATTCTCCTGCTTCCTAGACTCAGCCTCAATCTCCTTCTCCTGCTTCCTAGACTCAGCCTCAATTTTAGCAAGCTCAAGTCTAAATATCATATCTGGAGACAGGCAGGAAGAGGGAGCTGCCACTACTGAAGGAGGGGGGGCAAGAACTGGGGAACCACCATACGCACCGCCCGAGGGCACTTCAATCTTCCAATTCTCATCCCTCTGTGGGAGAGTGCTAACCTCCGGCAACTGAGTGGACGGCACTGTGGGAGTCGAGTGAGAGGGGATCTGGGGAGGAACCCCCCCAAACGCCCTCTCCTCCGAAACCCCATGTCGCCCACGCAACACCCAGGAAATCAGCTCCCCCTTGGACATCCCTCCTACATTGGATCTGCCCAAAACCTTGGCTATCAGGTGCAAGCCATAAATATCCACCCCAGTCAGCCTCCCCTCCGTCACATGGTACTGCTTACTCACAAAAAGTCTAGCATCCTCCTCACTAGTTACTAACGGCACCTCCTCAAATGGCATCTCTCGCTCCTCGTCAATACTAGGGCACGACATACTGAAGTTCACAAAAAATTCTCGAGACAAAAGTGTTAAACTCCCTTATGTAAGCACTAATTACTAAATTAACTGGAGTCTCTTAAATGCTCTCCTAATTGCCTTACAAAAAAAAATATTCTTCAATATGTACGCTAAAGTACGAACAAACAAATGTTGTACAACTCTGCAAAAAAATTATACTGTTCACAAAATCCTAAGCAAGGTCGCCATTTGTTACGACCGGGCACTCGGGTACACTAGGGCTCTTACACAGGACTCGAGTATGGCTCGCTGCCACAACGGAAACACACGATCCCAACCCCAGAGTACTGCCAGCCGAACAAAAAACGCCACTACCCTCCAGAGTTCTATCTGCTATAACGGGGTATACAAGAACTCGGTACTAGCGTTTCACACAACAGACTAATAACAAGACGGGAGTTATCTAGTCTGGTCAACAATCAAACAAAGAAGAAAGTACTACAACACTAAAGAATAGTGTTGGCCGAAGCCGAAGTAATCCACCCTTGAACTAAGAACTTAAGAAGTCCTCCACCCTCTACTTCGGATCGGCACTATTACGTTACGTTAAACAATAGTCCTCGAGCATCAAGCAAGGAATCTTCTGATAAGTTAGATGCTTCTCGAATACTCATAAGAAGTAAGTATCGGATTTTGAACAGCAATTTAATGAATAACTCACTGGTAATTAAAGGCTTTAAATTGACATAAGAAGAATTATAAGAATAAGCAATAGGATATGGCAAACATTAAGAAGAAGTACTCCGACAATGCACTGGCAATAGCCTACTAAGATTGTGCTCGTGGGCCACTAATCTCTGAAGTAGCTAAGCGTGCCACACATGAAATCAATAGTGCATAAACAATAACATACATAAGGAGAAGCTTCAATACTATGCTGTATCTGCTGGTCGAGCAAAGTCTAGCTGGGATATCTAAGGTTAGGAAACAATGGCTGAGCAAGCGGCTCGTAGCCTAGCGAGGTCCTTAAGACTGTGCGGCCAAATTACGTTAATTGACGGGATGCTCTCTTGAGAGATCCAGATCACTAGTATCTGGTTCTCTCCTGGCGATCCTCTCAAAGTCAAGCAAATGAGATAGCACAGTGTTGGGTGGCAGAGGCAAAAGCCCTCACTCGCAACACAGTGCTAAACTCCCACGGTACACAGTCAGAAAGACCACCCAGGCGTTCCACGTCTCCGTTGCAATTGTACTGGTTCAACCGCAACCTAGTACTCATAGGAAATCACAACTCAGAAACCCTATCCCAGTCTAGCATTGCCTAAACCAGCAGAAAACAGGAACATGAATAATCGCACACAGGGAAATGCATATACGAGTGCAACAAACATCAATCAATCCTATTCTAGTTAACCCTTCCAAAAATAGGCTATCTAACAGGCACTTATCTCGTGAGAACTCAAGCGATAATACTTTGGCTGACTAAATCTGCACCAAAGGGGTCATTGGTTAAAAAGGGACGAGAAGAGAAGAAGATAGGCTGTTCAGAGAGTAGAGAAAGTTCACATCAGTCGGAAGAATATGGATAGTTGCAAGGGATATGAGAAGTCGCTCTGCCTGATGAGTTCTGAAGAATGGTGGCAAGAACCTCTCTTTTTATACTCGGCCCTCTAGCGGCATATCTCAAACTACTTAAGGACCGCCCACTGGCAATCATGACGTCATATTCTCTCAATCTGGGATCGACAAAGGATTTCCCACGCGCTGAGAAGGAGGAGGGAGGAGGGAGGAGGGAATTAGGCCTACCTGCAGCGTGGCGCACTCACTGTTCCCCCCGTTACGCACTCTCTCTCCTCTCATCATTACCAATAAGTCCCACACACAACACTTATAACTAATGATTTAAAATAGAACTCGTTGACTTAGAAGAAAACAAAATACATAATTATAATACTTATAGTACAACGGTTCACATAAACTGAGTTAGGAAACTCTACACAGACTACAGCCAAAGTTCCTGCCCTGACGATCCTAGCGAGAGTGGGGCCTGACTGAGCGTTCTGTACAGCATGCTCATACTCGGCATGCGTCACAGAACTATCTCACTTAACCCATTTGGAAGCTTCGAACTATCTCACTTAACCCATTTGGAAGCTTCGAACTATCTCACTTAACCCATTTGGATGCTTCGAACTATCTCACTTAACCCATTTGGAAGCTTCGAACTATCTCACTTAACCCATTTGGATGCTTCGAACTATCTCACTTTACCCATTTGGAAGCTTCGAACTATCTCACTTAACCCATTTGGAAGCTTCGAACTATCTCACTTAACCCATTTGGAAGCTTCGAACTATCTCACTTAACCCATTTGGAAGCTTCGAACTATCTCACTTAACCCATTTGGAAGCTTCGAACTATCTCACTTAACCCATTTGGAAGCTTCGAACTATCTCACTTAACCCATTTGGAAGCTTCGAACTATCTCACTTAACCCATTTGGAAGCTTCAAACTATCTCACTTAACCCATTTTACTACCACAGATCCTGCTTAAGTTCTACAAAATCGTCTAAATATAGCTAGAATAAAATTAAAAAGACGTCGCCGGTACAGAAAGGGTTAATACATTTACGATACAAATTCCTCTCAACCAAGTTAAGGCGGGATGGGCCGGTTTTCTGGACCACTTTCTCCCTCATGTTTAGCCCCATTAGTTTTCAGATGTTAAGAGGTTTGCCCCATTAGTTAGTCAATTTTAAGACCTTTCGCCCCATTTCTTCGTCAATATTTAGACCTTTCGTGCTATTTTTCCCTGGCGAACGATAGTGAGCCTGTAATGTTGGAAGAACCGGCCTTCGGCCGGGACATTTTTCTACCGAAAAATGTACAAATTAATCTAGAAGGGGGATCTAATGGATTTTTATTTTTAATTTGATGGAGGTCTAGGGAGGAAACTAGCAAAATAATGAATACATGCAAACATCGCCCCAAAAGTAAACCATCCCCCCTTAAATCAACCATATAAATAAATGCTTTTGTTCACGTGCATTAACCCTTACTGTACCGACGACGCCCTTATAATTATATTCTAGCTACAGTGAGACGATTTTATGCAGCTTGAGAAGGATCTGTGGTCGTAAAAAGGATCAGTTGAGATAGTTCGAAGCCTGTTATTTTCTGGATCCCTTCGTACACTGAATAACCTCTTCTGTACCGGCCACGTATTTTTGTATTTGATTTCGGCTACATTTAGACACTTGTATGAAGCTTCGGAAGGATATGTGGTAGCTTAAAGGATGACTTGGGATAGTTTGTAGCCCTTTTCATTGGTAGACGTCCTTCCTAAGCTCTGAATAGGATGGTCTAATCGTGGCTGAAATCAAACATAAATTACGATGCCGGTATAGAAGGGGTTAAGGGGAGATTTCCATTGGAGGGATTTTTTTCTTGACCCCTTTCTCCCTCATGGTTAGCCCCATTGATTTTGATATTATAAGACGTTCGCTCCATTAGTTTGGCGATTTTAAGAACTTTCGCCCCATTTCTGTAAATTTTAAGACTTTTCGTGCCATTTAGGTGTCGATTTTTTCCTGGCGAGCGATAGCGAGCCTGTAATTTAAGAGGAACCGGCCTTTGGCCGGGACATTTTTCTACCGAAAAATGTACAAATTTATCTTGAAAGGGGGTCTAGGGGCTGTAATGTTAAGCTTGATGGAAGTCTAGAGAACACACTAAACACCTCCCCTTAAGGGTGTTGTCTGGAAGAGATATGATTGGGATAAAATTTGCGCTTTACTCATCGATATTCCATATCTGTGGTGTTAGATTTAATGGAACTCCAACATATGATAACGCCCCCGCCCCCCCCCCCCCCTCCCTTAACCACACCTATATTACCTTGAGTCTAACACCAAGGAAATTAGCCCCTTACGAGTTTCAAGCTATAAGGAAGTTGGAGCTGTAGACGTCGATATTTTACAGAATTGCCGGCTGAAATGCGGTTGTTGTGCATTTGATAATATAAAAAATCCAATTCAACATGCCTCCTCTTCACCAGAAATCTAAATTATTTATGCATTTATATTTCAGGGGGAAGGGTTCGTTTTTCTGGACCCCTTTCTCCCTCATCTTTAGCCGCAGTTTTTAAATTTTAAGACGTTCACCCGATTAGTTTGGCGATTTTACTACCTTTCGCCACATTTCGTTGTCAATTTTAAGACCTTTCGTGCCGTTTAGGTGTCGATTTTTTCCTGGCGAGCGATAGCGAGCCTGTAATTTTTAGAGGAGCCGGCATTTAGTATCTTGAAAGGGGTTTTTCATTTAAGCTTTATGGAGGTCTAGCGAGTAAACTAAAAAATATGTGAAACATATCAATAGACCAAAAAATAACCACCACCCCTTAATATTAGTATTTACGGGTCCAACTTCCTTATAGCCTGAAACTCGCAAGTGGTCAATTGAAGAGAACGATTTGCTGAGTGTGTGGCTCGTACGATACTCACTCTCTCTCTCTGGCTCTCGCTGTGTGTGTGTGTGCGTATGTGTGAATGTGAGTGTATGCGTGTGTGTTTATTTTTACATACAGTACCTTCCCCAAATTTACGAACTACACATTTAAGTTAATCATAATATGAATTGTTCGACACTCAATTGTAGTTATGTGATTCGTTGCAATGGCTGCAATTCCATCTATATTGGCGAAACTTCGAATCTTAGACTTCGAACAAACCTTCACAGAGATCACGTAAGACACAATAAAGGGTTGTATGTAAACCAACACATCTCTGACTGTGCTAAACATATATCTCCTAATTTTAACATCATGCCATTTTATAAGGTCAAAAAAGATAACATTGCTCTGAGAAAATAACAAAGAGAGTTACTTCATAAATAAATTCAAACCTTAGTTAGTTGAATAGATATTAATACACCTAGCTCGAAACACTGAACGAAGACTTAATTTAGTAATAATTTACGATAGTTAAATAAAACACAGGTAACTTAAAACAAAACTATTGCCGTAAGAACCAGTGTCTGGTAATCCACGCATGAGTGAGGACATACATCCCTGACTTTGGAACCAGCCACTCCCATTTTAATACTGAACATCTACGAAAGTACAGAAATGCATTTATTCATATTTTAACTGATAATAAACGTCTGTGAGATTTTTTTTTAATTTAGCATTAAACGCTATTATATTTTAATCCTACAGTTCGAGCCGTCTAACAAGATACTCGGACTTCCCCTTTTCTGGCATTTAACGTCTGTGTTATGTATACAAAACTAACCTTAAGGGGAGGTTTTTAGTTGATTCCCTAGACTTCCATCAAGCTTAAAATTACTCCCCCTTGACCCCCTTTCAAGACAAATTTGTACATTTTTCGGTAGAAAAATGTCCCGGCCGAAGGCCGGTTCCCCTTAAATTACAGGCTCGCTATCGCTCGCCAGGTAAAAATCGACACCTAAATGGCACGAAAGGTCTTAAATTTGACAGAAATGGGTCGAAAGTTTTTAAAATCGTCAAAATAATGGGGCGAACGTCATAAAATTAGAAAAACAATGGGGCTAAACATGAGGGAGAAAGAAGTCAAGAAAAAAATCCCTCGAGTGGATATCTCCCCTTAAGCATGTTATATTTTAAATGATATCAACATCTGTATTTTAAACCGTACAATTCGAGCCATCTAAAAGGAAACTCGGATGTACTTGTTTTTGTAAATACTCCTACGATATTTTCTAGCATGTTCTGAAATGTAATAATAATTGACCGCATGTATGTGTGAGAGTTTGTGTTTTTTATCTGTGTTTATTTTTTGTTTAATGTTGTTTTTGTGTTTTCCCTGTTCTTGCTCTGTCTTGAGTCGTCTACCCCCAAAATGGGGATTGGGCCTGAGCATATAGATAGATAGCATATAGATAGATATATATATATATATATATATATATATATATATATATATATATATATCTTTAACATGTGTACAGTGAACCTATCATTTGCTATACTTCTTTTGGTGTGGAAATATTTGTACTTATATATATATATATATATATATATATATATATATATATATATATATATATATATATACAGTATAACAATAAACAAAGATCACTATTACAATATCGACATGTTATTATCTCTGTAGTGGTCAGAACCAAATTAATGGTTATGTATAATACTGTACACTCGTCTCTCATTAGACAGAAGATAATACACAGGATGCGGTGAAGGGGAAAAAGCGGACAAAATGAGGAAAGCTAGGAAGCTAGGAAGCTAGGAAGGGCATATTATTTTAAGATGGGGAGATTTCCACTGAAGGGATTTCTTTATGGACCCCTTTCTCCCTCATGTTTAGCCCCATTGCTTTTGAGATTGTAAGACGCCTTCCCCATTAGTTTGGCGTAGGAACTTTCGCCCCATTTCTGTCCAATTTTAGACCTTTCGTACCATTTAGGTGTCGATTGTTTTCTGGCGAGCAAGAGCGAGCCTGTTATTTAAGAGAAACCGGCCTTCGGCCGAGATATTTTTCTACCGAAAATTGACAAATTTATCTTGAAGTGGGGGGGGGGGGGGAAACTATGCGGCTCAAATGGGTAAAGACTATCTCAATAAACCCTCAGAGTAACACAAGTCCTTCTTAAGGGGAGGCAGACCGTTTTTCTGGACCACCTTTTCCCTAATGTTTAGCCCCACTAGTTTTGAAATCATAAGACGTTCGGCCCATTAGTTTGGCGATTTTAACACCTTTCCCCCGATTTCATTGTCAATTTTAAGACCTTTCGGGTCATTTAGGTATCGACAGCGAGCTTGCAATTTTAAGAGGAATCGGCCTTCGGCCGGGACATTTTTCTACCGAAAAATGTAAAAATTTATCTTGAAGGGGGGTCGAGGGGGTGTTTTTTTAAGCTTTAATGGAGGTCTAGGGAGGAAACTAAAAAAATATATATATGAATAAATAAATTAATAGACCAAACAAACGGTCTGCCTCCCCTTCAACGACATACACTCATTCAAGTTTAGCCAGAAACAGAGGTAAAATGGCGTACTGGGGTTGAAGGGGTTAAGGTAGATTATAAGCTAAAGAAAGTCGTCTAGTGGTAACCAGACTAAGATGAAAATAACGCCATGGGGCTGAAGGAATGAAATACATGTCTACACGTCAGAGAGCATATCAGGGAAGAGTCACACAGGACACGTGAGCCTATCCCTCCATCATGGGGGAGGATTGGCTACTTGCGAGTTTCGTTCTATAAGGAAGTTGGAGCTGTAGACATCAATATTTAGCAGAATTACCAGCTAAAATACGGTCTCAGTACATTCATAAATACATAAAACTCAATTCAACATACCTTTTATCTATCAGAAACCTAAATTAGTATTGCATTCACGTTTATGATATATGTCTACGGCTTCAACTTCCTTATAGCCTGAAACTCGCAAGTGGTCAATTAAGGGGAGGTTTTTAGTTCGTTCCCTAGACCTCCATCAAACTTAAAAGTATATCCCCTAGACTCCCTTCCAAGATAAATTTGTAAATTTTCGATAGAAAAATGTCCCCTAAAATTACAAGCTTGCTATCGCTCGGCAAAAAAAGATCGACTCCTAAATGGTACGAAAATTCTTACAATTGACAGAAATGGTGCTAATGTTCTAAAAATCGCCAAACTAATGGGGCGAACGTCTTAAAATCTCAAAAGCAATGGGGCTAAGCATGTCTACGGGGCATAATGTTAAGCTTGATGGAGGTCTAGGGATCAAACTAAAAACCTCCCCTTAAGGCATAGCGAGCCTCTAAATTAAGAGGAACCGGCCTTCGGCCGGGAAATTTTTCTACCGAAAAATTTACAAATTGACCTTGAAATGGGGTCTACGGGGCATAATTTTAAGCTTGATGGAGTTCTAGGGACCAAACTAAAAGCCTCCCCGTAAGGCAATGCGAATTATAGAGTTTGTAAGGAAGAGGTTGGGAGAGAAGTATATATCCTTACCAGAATTCGAACCCATTAACTCTAGGTTATTCTCTCATGGTCGAGTGGATACGGGGCCCAACTCTGCCAAATATTCCTGGGGTAAGTGGGTTCGAATCCTGGTCAAGGTACCTTTCTTCCAACCTAAAGAGTTTCTGACAACAACAAAAATTATCGTGAAGGCTAATTTGATCTTTATGGCAAGCCTCCAGGGTAGCCAAGTGATTTGTTTTGTTTATCTCTCAAGTCACGCATGCCTCACTCTTATATAACACTGATATAGCCAAAATAACAACACACATATAATAATGCTGCCCGCTCATCCTATCACACCATAAATGACGCATATAATAATGCTGCCCGCTCATCCTATCACACCATAAATAACGCATATAATAATGCTGCCCGCTCATCCTATCACACCATAAATAACACATATAATAATGCTGCCCGCTCATCCTATCACACCATAAATAACGCATATAATAATGCTGCCCGCTCATCCTATCACACCATAAATAACGCATATAATAATGCTGCCCGCTCATCCTATCACACCATAAATAACGCATCTAACAATGCTGCCCGCTCATCCTATCACACCATAAATAACGCATATAATAATGCTGCCCGCTCATCCTATCACACCATAAATAACGCATATAATAATGCTGCCCGCTCATCCTATCACACCATAAATAACACATATAATAATGCTGCCCGCTCATCCTATCACACCATAAATAACGCATATAATAATGCTGCCCGCTCATCCTATCACACCATAAATAACGCATATAATAATGCTGCCCGCTCATCCTATCACACCATAAATAACACATAATATAATAATGCTGCCCGCTCATCCTATCACACCATAAATGACACACATAATAATGCTGCCCGCTCATCCTATCACACCATAAATAACACATATAATAATGCTGCCCGCTCATCCTATCACACCATAAATAACGCATATAATAATGCTGCCCGCTCATCCTATCACACCATAAATAACTCATATAATAATGCTGCCCGCTCATCCTATCACACCATAAATAACTCATATAATAATGCTGCCCGCTCATCCTATCACACCATAAATTCTATTGCACTAGACATATCGAAAGCCTTCGATAGAGTCTGGCATAAATCTTTAATTTCTAAACTACCCTCCTTCGGTTTCTATCCCTCCATCTGTGCCTTTGTCTCTAATTTCCTTTCCGGCCGTTCCATAGCTGCGGTTGTGGACGGCCATTGTTCACTTCCTCACCCTATAAACTCCGGTGTTCCTCAGGGCTCTGTCCTATCTCCTATTCTCTTTCTAATTTTTATAAATGATCTCCTTAACTGTACCTTAATTCCCATCCATTCATACGCAGACGACTCAACCTTACACTACTCCATTAGTTTTTCAGAACGCCCCAGCCAGCAATCCCTCAACGACAAACGTAATGAAGCCATAGAACTCTTAAATTCTGATCTAAATACTATTTCCAATTGGGGCAGAGAAAACCTTGTTAACTTTAATGCTTCCAAAACCCAATTTCTCCATCTATCTACCCGTCAGGATCTCCCAGCGGACTATCCCTTATTCTTCAACAATACAAAAATCAACCCTTCATCTTCTCTCAATATTCTTGGTGTCTCTTTTTCTTCTGCTCTCATTTGGAAGGACCATATTACCAGTCTTGCTAAGGCAGCCTCCCAGAAGCTGGGTGTGCTCAACCGCCTTAGGGGGTTCTTTTCCCCTGCACAGCTTCTTGCTCTGTACAGGGGCATAGTGCGCCCTTGTATTGAGTATTGTTCACATGTGTGGGGAGGTTCCTCTCACACCGCTCTCCTAGACAAAGTTGAAAGGAAGGCCTTTCGTATCATTAACTCCCGTCCACTCGCCAACTCTCTGCAATCTCTCTCTCTCCGCCGCAATTTTGCATCTCTCTCGCTATTCTATCGCTACTATAATAATCAGTGTTCCTCAGAGCTATCCCAGTGCATACCACCTCCTTTACGTAGGGCACGTGGTACCCGTCTTGCAACTCAATCCCACCCCTACTCTGTGCAACTCTCCAACCCAAGAGTGAAACGTTACTCTCAAACTTTCTTCTACTCAACATCTGAGCTCTGGAACTCTCTCCCAGAATCAGTCTTTCCCTCTTCCTATGACTTAAATTGCTTCAAACTCCGTGTGTCCAGGCATTTTGGCTCGAACGTCCCTTGATTTTGGCCCTGTCATTCTTTCAACTATGGGGGAGGCACTCGCTATAGGCAGTTATGCCTTTTGCCTCCCTCAATCACATAGAAAAAAAAAAAAAAAAAAAAAAAAAAAATAACGCATATAATAATGCTGCCCGCTCATCCTATCACACCATAAATAACGCATATAATAATGCTGCCCGCTCATCCTATCACACCATAAATAACGCATATAATAATGCTGCCCGCTCATCCTATCACACCATAAATAACGCATATAATAATGCTGCCCGCTCATCCTATCACACCATAAATAACGCATATAATAATGCTGCCCGCTCATCCTATCACACCATAAATAACACATATAATAATGCTGCCCGCTCATCCTATCACACCATAAATAACGCATATAATAATGCTGCCCGCTCATCCTATCACACCATAAATAACGCATATAATAATGCTGCCCGCTCATCCTATCACACCATAAATAACACATATAATAATGCTACCCGCTCATCCTATCACACCATAAATAACGCATATAATAATGCTGCCCGCTCATCCTATCACACCATAAATGACTCATATAATAATGCTGCCCGCTCATCCTATCACACCATAAATAACTCATATAATAATGCTGCCCGCTCATCCTATCACACCATAAATAACGCATATAATAATGCTGCCCGCTCATCCTATCACACCATAAATAACGCATATAATAATGCTGCCCGCTCATCCTATCACACCATAAATAACTCATATAATAATGCTGCCCGCTCATCCTATCATACCATAAATAACGCATATAATAATGCTGCCCGCTCATCCTATCACACCATAAATAACTCATATAATAATGCTGCCCGCTCATCCTATCACACCATAAATAACTCATATAATAATGCTGCCCGCTCATCCTATCATACCATAAATAACGCATATAATAATGCTGCCCGCTCATCCTATCACACCATAAATAACTCATATAATAATGCTGCCCGCTCATCCTATCACACCATAAATCACACCCAGATCGCCAACTAGTCTATATAATCTAACAATATCACCCACTTACCGGAAAGAACTCAATGAACCCGAGAATCCGCAACACAGTTATATTGCAAGCAACAGGCGGTGTTTATAATATGCAACAAATAATCACGGTGCAAGGTAACAGTACGAGTCTAGCCTGCAACAATATAATTATATACTGTATATATACAGAGTGAGAGAGAGAGAGAGAGAGAGAGACAGAGAGAAACAGAGACAGAGATAGAGAGAGAGAGAGAGACAGAGAGAGAGAGAGAGAGAGAGAGAGAGAGAGAGAGAGAGAGACAGAGATAGAGAGAGACAGAGAGAGAGATAGACAGAGAGAAATAGACAGACAGAGAGAGAGAGAGAGAGAGAGAGATAGAGAGAGACAGAGAGAGAGATAGACAGAGAGAAATAGACAGACAGAGAGAGAGAGAGAGAGAGAGAGACAGAGATAGAGAGAGACAGAGAGAGAGATAGACAGAGAGAAATAGACAGACAGAGAGAGAGAGAGAGAGAGAGAGAGAGACAGAGATAGAGAGAGACAGAGAGAGAGATAGACAGAGAGAAATAGACAGACAGAGAGAGAGAGAGAGAGAGAGAGAGAGAGAGACAGAGAGCGACAGAGAGAGAGATAGACAGAGAGAGAGAGAGAGAGAGACAGAGAGAGATAGATAGATAGATAGAGAGAGAGAGACAGAGAGGCAGACACATAGAGAGAGAGAGAGAGAGAGAGACTAGGTTATATGTAGTATAGCTGTTAACCCATTCAGTACCGGTAACATGCTTTTCATCATATTCTGGAAACTATTAGATGATTTTATTCAGCTTAGGAAGGATCTGTGGTAGCTAAAAGGATTAAATGAGATGATCTGTAGCCATTTTAATTGCTAGAGGTCCTTCCTAGGCTGAATACAATCACCGAATATTTGCCAGAATTAGTGACCTCAAGATATATACACAATATTATATCTTGCGTGATCCTAGCCTAGTGATAGCGAGCCTGCAATTTACGATGAACTGGCCTTTGGCCGGGGCAGTTTCGTACCGAAAAGTGCACAACATTTTCTCGAAGAAGGGTGTTCGGGGTATCTTTTTAAGTTTGATGGAGGTCTACAGAAAAAAAAAAAAAAAAATAGCATTCATATATACCGGTATATACAGTATATATACTGTATATATACTGTATATACCGGTATATACAGTATATATACTGTATATATACTGTATATACCGGTATAAACAGTATATATATATATATATATTTTTTTTTTTTTTTTTTTTTTTTTTATATATTCCAACTTACTTCCTCTCGGGCATAGGCTGAGAGCCTTAACATTCACCGCTTTACAATGAACAATGAAGCCCGTGAGGTCTTGTTCCAGTCTAGGGAGTGAGACATGTGAAGCACGTAGAGTACAACGAGCACCTGCCATCTTGCCTTCACATGAGGCACGGTGCTCACTCATGGCCCGAAACGACCCCATCTCTGAAGCCACCTCGTTCCCGTGCTTCACTGTCTCACCCCCTACACTCGGACTCTCACACTTACACACACACAACGTATATATATATATATATATATATATATATATAATATTGAATACATAAATCATGGAACAAATATAGATCTACCGCAATGATAGCCTGTGACCCTTTGACTTCGCACAGGTCATTAGTAACTGCTCTCATTAAAGGATCCCCCCCTCTCAGGATTGTGTCAAGCCCCCTTGGTCCTATCACAGAGGGGGTTCATACAGGTGGTTGAGGAGAATGGAAAGTTGACACAGAGAGAAAGAGAAAGTGTGAGGCTGTGTCTGTGTTTGAATTATGTGTGCTTGTTGTGTGTGTGTGTAAGAGAGTGAGAGTGATCAAAGAAAGACAAGCAACAACAGGTATAATGGTGCTTACTAGGCTACTAGTAAGCGCTTGCGAATCCTCGAAGGAGGAGAGACGGGCGCTATATAAGTAACCAGAAGATTATTATTATTACTTGTCAAAAAATGCGAATGAGAGAGAGAGAGAGAGTACAAAGGAGTACAAAGGAAATCAAGCAACAACAGATCTAGTGACCCTTCTAGGTTGCTTGTCCTCCAAAACACTGAGGATCAAGTGTCCAAACAGTGGTTTAGAGTGGGTAAGGTGTGACGCATGTCGAGTATGAGCATGCTGTACAGAACGCCCAGTCAGGCCCCACTCTCGCTAGGATCGTCAGGGCAGGAACTTTGGCTGTAGTCTGTGTAGAGTTTCCTAACTTAGTTTATGTGAGCCGTTGTACTATAAGTATTATAAATATGTATTTTGTTTTCATCTGAGTCAACGAGTTCTATTTTATATCATTAGTTATAAGTATTGTGTGTGGGACTTATATGTAATGATGAGAGGAGAGAGAGAGAGATATTACGTAACGGGGACCAGTGAGTGCGCCACGCGGGCAGATAGGCCTAATTCCCTCCTCCCTCCTCCCTTCCTCCCTTTCAGCGCGTGGGAAGTTCTTTGTCGATCCCAGATTGAGAGAGAATATGACGTCATGATTGCCAGTGGGCGGTCCTTAAGTAGTTTGAGATATGCCGCTAGAGGGCCGAGTATAAAAAGAGAGGTTCTTGCCACCATTCTTCAGAACTCATCAGGCAAAGCGACTTCTCATATCCCTTGCAACTATCCATATTCTTCCGACTGATGTGAACTTTCTCTACTCTCTGAACAGCCTATCTTCTTCTCTTCTCGTCCCTGTATAACCTCCATGACCCCTTTGGTGCAGATTTAGTCAGCCAAAGTATTATCGCTTGAGTTCTCACGAGATAAGTGCCTGTTAGATAGCCTATTTTTGGAAGGGTTAACTAGAATAGGATTGATTGATGTTTGTTGCACTCGTATATGCATTTCCCTGTGTGCGATTATTCATGTTCCTGTTTTCTGCTGGTTTAGGCAATGCTAGACTGGGATAGGGTTTCTGAGTTGTGATTTCCTATGAGTACTAGGTTGCGGTTGAACCAGTACAATTGCAACGGAGACGTGGAACGCCTAGGTGGTCTTTCTGACTGTGTACCGTGGGAGTTTAGCACTGTGTTGCGAGTGAGGGCTTTTGCCTATGCCACCCAACACTGTGTTATCTCATTTGCTTGACTTTGAGAGGATCGCCAGGAGAGAACCAGATACTAGTGATCTGGATCTCTCAAGAGAGCATCCCGTCAATTACCGTAATTTGGCCGCACAGTCTTAAGGACCTCGCTAGGCTACGAGCCGCTTGCTCAGCCATTGTCTCTTAACCTTAGATATCCCAGCTAGACTTTGCTCGACCAGCAGATACAGCATAGTATTGAAGCTTCTCCTTTTGTATATTATTGTTTAAGCACTATTGATTTCATGTGTGGCACGCTTAGCTGCTTCAGAGATTAGTGGCCCACGAGCACAATCTTAGTAGGCTATTGCCAGTGCATTGTCGGAGTACTTCTTCTTAATGTTTGCCATATCCTATTGCTTATTCTTATAATTCTTCTTATGTCAATTTAAAGCCTTTAATTACCAGTGAGTTATTCATTAAATTGCTGTTCAAAATCCGATACTTACTTCTTATGAGTATTCGAGAAGCATCTAACTTATCAGAAGATTCCTTGCTTGATGCTCGAGGACTATTGTTTAACGTAACGTAATAGTGCCGATCCGAAGTAGAGGGTGGAGGACTTCTTAAGTTCTTAGTTCAAGGGTGGATTACTTCGGCTTCGGCCAACACTATTCTTTAGTGTTGTAGTACTTTCTTCTTTGTTTGATTGTTGACCAGACTAGATAACTCCCGTCTTGTTATTAGTCTGTTGTGTGAAACGCTAGTACCGAGTTCTTGTATACCCCGTTATAGCAGATAGAACTCTGGAGGGTAGTGGCGTTTTTTGTTCGGCTGGCAGTACTCTGGGGTTGGGATCGTGTGTTTCCGTTGTGGCAGCGAGCCATACTCGAGTCCTGTGTAAGAGCCCTAGTGTACCCGAGTGCCCGGTCGTAACAAATGGCGACCTTGCTTAGGATTTTGTGAACAGTATAATTTTTTTTGCAGAGTTGTACAACATTTGTTTGTTGGTACTTTAGCGTACATATTGAAGAATATTTTTTTTTTGTAAGGCAATTAGGAGAGCATTTAAGAGACTCCAGTTAATTTAGTAATTAGTGCTTGCATAAGGGAGTTTAACACTTTTGTCTCGAGAATTTTTTGGTGAACTTCAGTATGTCGGGCCCTAGTACTGACGAGGAGCGAGAGATGCTAAGTGAGGAGGTGCCGTTAGTAACTAGTGAGGAGGATGCTAGACTTTTTGTGAGTAAGCAGTACCATGTGACGGAGGAGAGGCTGACTGGGGTGAATGTTTATGGCTTGCACCTGATAGCCAAGGTTTTGGGTCTATCCAATGTAGGAGGGATGTCCAAGGGGGAGCTGATTTCCTGGGTGTTGCGTGGGCGACATGGGGTTTCGGAGGAGAGGGCGTTTGGGGGGGTTCCTCCCCAGATCCCCTCTCACTCGACTCCCACAGTGCCGTCCACTCAGTTGCCGGAGGTTAGCACTCTCCCACAGAGGGATGAGAATTGGAAGATTGGAGTGCCCTCGGGCGGTGCGTATGGTGGTTCCCCAGTTCTTGCCCCCCCTCCTTCAGTAGTGGCAGCTCCCTCTTCCGGCCTGTCTCCTGAGATGATATTTAAACTCGAGCTTGCTAAAATGGAGAATGAGGCTAGGAAGCAGGAGATGGAGAATGAGGCTAGGAAGCAGGAGATGGAGAATGAGTCTAGGAGGCATGAGAAGGAGATGGAGGCTGAGTATAGGAGGCATGAGAAGGAGATGGAGGCTGAGTCTAGGAGGTATGCAATTGAGGCTGAGTCTAGGAAGCAGGAGAATGAGACTAGGAGGCACGAGGCTGAGCTTAGATACGACTCCGAGAAATATTGTGCTCAGATAGACTTAGATAAGACTCGTGCAGAGTCGACAGGGATTCGGATGGGCCGGGAGGGCCAAGTAAGAGAACAGTCCTTGTCTCACTTAGTCAAATTGGTGCCGGCATTTAGTGAAACTGAAGTCACAGAATTTTTTAATCGTTTTGAGAAGAAGTGTAGGGAGCATAATTGGCCTGAAGAGAAGTGGGCAGCTCTGGTCTCCTCAAGACTTACGGGTAAGGGTCTGAAGGCTTATGATGCACTGCCTTTAGAGTCTTGCATTGACTACCCAGAATTGAAGAGAGCTGTCCTACGGGCATACGAGTTGCAACCAGAAACATATCGATTGAAGTTTCGGGGTGTTACAAAGACTAGGGAGGCGACCTTTCTTGAACATGCCCGGGACTTAAAAGATGCACTTACAAACTGGACACGTTCTGAGAAAGCTGAGACGGCCGAACAGTTGACTGAGCTGTTTCTGCTCGAGCAGTTTTATAAGTGTACAGGTGCAGAAATGACTTTAACTATTAAAGAAAAGAATCCAAAAACTCTACAGGAGGCAGCTGAGATGGCTGACCTCCGGCTATCATTAATTCGTGGGTGCGGGTCTGCCCAGCGTAGTGAGGCAGGTAACAGGGGGCGTGACGCCCCACCCCCCCGAGTTAGTAATATATCTTATGCAAACAAGTACAAGAGTTATGATACCAAGACTGACCACAAGACTAGCACCGTCCCATTTAAGAAGGGGCCGGGCCCTTCCCAGTACCAAGGGAAGCCCAAAGGGGAGTTAGAGTGTTATCAATGTCATAAAAAGGGGCACTTTGCAAGAGTCTGTCCTAGCAAACCACCTACAGCAGCTGTGTCTTTGGCCTGCAACATTGGTGTGTCTCTGAAGCCTTCTGAGTTTGCCCGGGGCAGTTCGTCAGAGGCTGAGGCACAGCCAATGCAGAAGCACCTGGGAGGCTCGAACCCTGCTCAGGATGTTTTTTGCGACCATAGAGGACGGGGTTGCGTGATGTGGGCGGGGCGCAAGCATGGAGTAGAGGTCTTGCGTGATACAGGTGCTTCCCAGACTTTGATGAAAAACTTGACTGGCTACCCTATAAATGCGGCTCGGGTGGTGGTGGTGCAGGGTATTAATGCAACTCGGTCATACCCGCTGGTGCGGTTGGAGTTGGAGGTGGATGGTGTGGCACGTGAATTGGATGTTGGGATTGTGGAGAAACTGCCAGTGGAGGGCGTCGACCTTCTTCTCGGCAACGACTTTGCAATGCCCGCTTCTGAGGTTCTACCCTTAGTCGTTGCCGAGAGGCCGGCCGACGTGAGTAGGGAAGAGCGAGAGTGGGTCGAGCGGTGCCAGGCACAACCCATGGCGTGTGCTGTCACCCGAGCTCGGGCAGCTAAAGTGTCACCGCCTAGTCCTCCGTCTTCAGACCAGCAGAGGAACGATCAACAGGAGGAGGCTAAAGCTGGAGTTGGTTTTAAGAGTTTTGACTCGGCGGCTCTCCTGGGTGATTCAGTATTAGCACCATTACTTAGTTCTGGAGTAGCCCCTGGGCCTGTCATCGAGAGTGACGAGGCTGGGCATGACGAGTCTCCACGACAGCAACGTTATGAACATCGAGAGAGACAGAGGGAGCAGCTCAGTATCGGGGAGGGTCATGCATTGCTCCGGGAGCAGTTAGATCGCTTGGCACCCTCAGATATACGTCGGTTGCAGCTGGAGGACCCTGAGCTCCAAACGTGTGCTAATGGAGCTGTGGAGCTCGACGAGGACGGTGATGCACAGCCGGGAGATTTTTTTTATTTAGATGGCATCCTGTATCGGCGTTTTCAAGACCCTAACCGTAGCTGGAAGATGGGGTCCGGGGTAGTGGACCAGTTGATGGTGCCGCGGGAGTGCAGGGATAGCCTACTGAGTTTGGCGCATGACACACCGCTGGCAGGACATTTGGGGGTAAGAAAAACGGTGGCGGCTTTGGGGAAGTTGTTTTGGTGGCCGGGGATGAAGTCTCATGTGCAGTCCTGGATAAACTCATGTGATATTTGTCAACGGGTCGGGAAACCAAACCAAGTTATTCCTAAAGCTCCGTTGCACCCTATTCCTGTAATTGGGCCACCTTTTAGTAAGATTTTTGTTGACATGGTTGGTCCCCTCCCTCCCACAAAGGCTGGTCATAAATTTTTGTTAACCATCATGGATGTTGCCACTAGATACCCCGATGCATACCCCATGAAAAACGGCATGGCTAAGACGGTAGTCAGTAACTTGTTGTGGTACTTTTCAAGGTACGGGTACCCGGAGGAGATTCAGTCTGATCAGGGGTCCAATTTCACCTCCAATCTCTTTAAGCAAACAATGCAACAGCATGGAATACGGGCGGTGGTATCGTCAGCGTATCACCCTGAGAGCCAAGGGGTGCTTGAGCGGTGGCATGCCACCCTTAAAAGCATGCTCAGGTGTTATTGTGCTGATAACGGAAGAGATTGGGATCTTGGATTGCCGTATGTACTGTTTGCTGCTCGGGAAGTGCCTGGTGAGAGCCTGGGATTTAGTCCAAACGAGCTGATTTTTGGACACCGAGTCAGGGGCCCCCTTAATATGCTGCGGGAAATTTGGGAAGGAACTGTGCCGCCTTGTTCCTTGTTGAAGTATGTGTTTGAAAGCCGTGAGCGCATGCTTAAGAGTCTGGAGATGGCAGGTCGGAATTTAACAGGGTCACAAGCTTTAATGAAGGACAGGTATGATCGCAAAGTGAAGCTCCGGGAGTTCATTGTGGGACAGGAGGTGTTGATTTTGTTGCCTTTGGTGGGTAACCCCTTGTCGGCGAAGTATACTGGACCCTATAAAATTGTGGAGAAAATTTCGGACCTAGATTACCTTGTTGCCACTCCAGACAGGAGGAAGAAGAATCAGTTATGTCACGTGAACCTGATAAAAGAGTATGTGAGGCGCCCCTCTGAGCCTCTCACTGTCCCTGTGTTGGCTTGTTGCGGCCGTGGTGGAGAAGGAGAGGGGGACAGTCAAGCTTCAGAGGAGGATAGCTGGGATCACCATGTTTCAGCGGATCAGTGGGCGGGGAACTCGAGCCTAAGGGCTGACGAGGCTATAGCCCATTTGCCTGAGCCGCAATTTGAAGCTATCCGTCAGTTGCTCGGTTTATACCCCACTGTATTCGCTGAACATCCAGGCCTCACTACTCAGGCTATGCATGATGTTGACGTGGGGCACCATCTACCCTTTAAGTCAATCCCATACCGTGTGCCCCCCATAAAACTACCCGCTCTGAGGGATGAGTTGGAGTATATGCTCGGTAGAGGGTTGATAGAGAAAGGTACCGTTAAATGGACTTCCCCCGTAACACTGCAGCCTAAACCAGATGGCAAGGTACGCTTCTGTATTGATTTCCGTAGGCTAAACGGTTTGACTCCAACTAACCCATATCCTCTTCCTCGGGTTGATGATAGTGTTGATAAAATTGGTAATGCTCGGTTTTTGTCTAAAGTTGATTTAGTAAAAGGTTACTGGCAAGTACCTTTGTCCGAGCGCGCTAAAGAGGTATGTGGTTTTGTGGTGGACGGGAGTACTTACCGGTGTAATGTTATGCCCTACGGACTTAAGAATGCACCAGCAACGTTTCAGAACCTGATGAATGAAATTGTCAAGGACATTCCAAATTGCACCGTATACTTGGACGATGTAATCATTTATGATGACGACTTTGAGAGCCATTGTGAGCACCTGGAGACCTTGTTCCGGAAACTTAGTGAAGCAAGTCTGGTAGTAAATTTGGCAAAGTGTGACTTCGTAAAAGCCACTGTGCAGTACCTTGGGTTTGTAGTGGGAAGGGGACAGGTGTGCCCTCCTCAGAACAAGGTACAGGCTATCAATAAATTTCCGCACCCAACCACCAAGAAGCAGATCATGAGATTCTTGGGTATGATAGGCTACTACAGACGCTTTATAAAAGGTTACTCTACGGTGTTGGCACCTCTCACAGATTTGTTATCTAAAGACAAAAAGTTTTTGTGGGCGCCTGAGTGTGAAAAGGCTTTTAATTTAGTGAAGCATTTGCTGTGTACTCACCCGATACTCAGGGCCCCAGACTTTAACAGGCCTTTTCAGCTGGCAACAGATGCTAGTGGTGTAGGGGCTGGTGCCGTCTTGCTACAGACAGACAATGAAGGTGTGGAACACCCAGTAAGTTTCTTTTCTAAGAAGTTCAATGCTGCACAAAAGAACTATTCTACAATAGAAAAGGAATTACTGGCGATTGTGCTGTCACTCAGGCACTTCGAGGTGTATGTTCCAGCCTATGGCCCAGTCGTGGTTATCTACACTGATCATCACCCTTTGAGATTCCTAAATCAATTTCACAATCGCAATATGAGACTGACCCGGTGGTCATTGATGTTGCAGGAGTATAACCTGGACATCCGGCATATTGCGGGATGTGACAATGTGATTGCGGATTGTTTATCGAGGGTAGATGATCAGTCGTAGGCTATCACAGGTGTATGATCCCGAAGAGATTGACACACGGGTAGCCTCCTGCTTTGGTTTGAGTAGTATTTTGCGCTTGGTGCTTGTTGGCTCGCGGTTGTAGCCCAGCGTATTGGGTCGTAAAGCAGGATTGTTGAGCGTTTGGTATAGAAGAAAATAGGCTGCCCTTATAGTGCAGCCGGAAAAAAAACATATTAAAATATAAAAAATCATATAAAAACTCTTTCTTTTTGATATAGATAATTGTATAAGTTTGTCATAGCCTATAGTGTTTGAGTAGTCCACGAACTATCAAACGGCTGAGCTGCTGTAAGCTCGCTCTGGGAGCATGATATTATGTCTTTTACTATTGTTGGGAGGAGTTATGAAATGTGAATTTTTTTTTTATATAAGATGTGTTTTAGTGATAAACTCAGCGTTGTTTTAGTGCCATGCGGTCGCTGGGTGTGAGGGGTTTGATGGGGTTCTGTATATCAGATTTTAGCTCAGGGTTGAGCAAGTAAAATCTTGGGGGAGGTGTGACGCATGTCGAGTATGAGCATGCTGTACAGAACGCCCAGTCAGGCCCCACTCTCGCTAGGATCGTCAGGGCAGGAACTTTGGCTGTAGTCTGTGTAGAGTTTCCTAACTTAGTTTATGTGAGCCGTTGTACTATAAGTATTATAAATATGTATTTTGTTTTCATCTGAGTCAACGAGTTCTATTTTATATCATTAGTTATAAGTATTGTGTGTGGGACTTATATGTAATGATGAGAGGAGAGAGAGAGAGATATTACGTAACGGGGACCAGTGAGTGCGCCACGCGGGCAGATAGGCCTAATTCCCTCCTCCCTCCTCCCTTCCTCCCTTTCAGCGCGTGGGAAGTTCTTTGTCGATCCCAGATTGAGAGAGAATATGACGTCATGATTGCCAGTGGGCGGTCCTTAAGTAGTTTGAGATATGCCGCTAGAGGGCCGAGTATAAAAAGAGAGGTTCTTGCCACCATTCTTCAGAACTCATCAGGCAAAGCGACTTCTCATATCCCTTGCAACTATCCATATTCTTCCGACTGATGTGAACTTTCTCTACTCTCTGAACAGCCTATCTTCTTCTCTTCTCGTCCCTGTATAACCTCCATGACCCCTTTGGTGCAGATTTAGTCAGCCAAAGTATTATCGCTTGAGTTCTCACGAGATAAGTGCCTGTTAGATAGCCTATTTTTGGAAGGGTTAACTAGAATAGGATTGATTGATGTTTGTTGCACTCGTATATGCATTTCCCTGTGTGCGATTATTCATGTTCCTGTTTTCTGCTGGTTTAGGCAATGCTAGACTGGGATAGGGTTTCTGAGTTGTGATTTCCTATGAGTACTAGGTTGCGGTTGAACCAGTACAATTGCAACGGAGACGTGGAACGCCTAGGTGGTCTTTCTGACTGTGTACCGTGGGAGTTTAGCACTGTGTTGCGAGTGAGGGCTTTTGCCTATGCCACCCAACACTGTGTTATCTCATTTGCTTGACTTTGAGAGGATCGCCAGGAGAGAACCAGATACTAGTGATCTGGATCTCTCAAGAGAGCATCCCGTCAATTACCGTAATTTGGCCGCACAGTCTTAAGGACCTCGCTAGGCTACGAGCCGCTTGCTCAGCCATTGTCTCTTAACCTTAGATATCCCAGCTAGACTTTGCTCGACCAGCAGATACAGCATAGTATTGAAGCTTCTCCTTATGTATATTATTGTTTAAGCACTATTGATTTCATGTGTGGCACGCTTAGCTGCTTCAGAGATTAGTGGCCCACGAGCACAATCTTAGTAGGCTATTGCCAGTGCATTGTCGGAGTACTTCTTCTTAATGTTTGCCATATCCTATTGCTTATTCTTATAATTCTTCTTATGTCAATTTAAAGCCTTTAATTACCAGTGAGTTATTCATTAAATTGCTGTTCAAAATCCGATACTTACTTCTTATGAGTATTCGAGAAGCATCTAACTTATCAGAAGATTCCTTGCTTGATGCTCGAGGACTATTGTTTAACGTAACGTAATAGTGCCGATCCGAAGTAGAGGGTGGAGGACTTCTTAAGTTCTTAGTTCAAGGGTGGATTACTTCGGCTTCGGCCAACACTATTCTTTAGTGTTGTAGTACTTTCTTCTTTGTTTGATTGTTGACCAGACTAGATAACTCCCGTCTTGTTATTAGTCTGTTGTGTGAAACGCTAGTACCGAGTTCTTGTATACCCCGTTATAGCAGATAGAACTCTGGAGGGTAGTGGCGTTTTTTGTTCGGCTGGCAGTACTCTGGGGTTGG
This sequence comes from Lithodes maja, assembly GCA_037953745.1. Lineage (NCBI taxonomy): Eukaryota > Metazoa > Arthropoda > Malacostraca > Decapoda > Lithodidae > Lithodes > Lithodes maja. Next base: position 44,324 of record JBAKBP010010833.1, on the reverse strand, counting down.
GATCGTGTGTTTCCGTTGTGGCAGCGAGCCATACTCGAGTCCTGTGTAAGAGCCCTAGTGTACCCGAGTGCCCGGTCGTAACAAAGGGAACATTGGAAAGGGAATTACTGCCCTGGAACAAATGTCCGTGGCAGGATTAGGAAGTTAGTAGGGGACAGATGGGTTAGTAACTGAGGGGGGGATAAAATAAAGTTATTCATTTACAAACGCAGTCAGTCGCGGGTTTGATGCGAGATATTTGTCTAGGCGGAGTTTAAATGAATCAACGGTGATGCAGTCTATAACGTTTCTATAAGAGGGAGAGAGAGAGAGAGAGAGAGAGAGAGAGAGAGAGAGAGAGAGAGAGAGAGAGGGAGAAAAGAGTAATAGGAAGAGATCGAGATCGAGAGAGAGAGTAAGAGGGAGAGGATGGAAGGTATATAATCTTCCACATCACTGTTATAAACTAATATTATGCTTGAGGCATGACCGTGTGCTGTGGTGTGTAACATGTTCCTAAGGACACAGTGAAGGGGGTTATCACGAGTGTGTTGCTGTTGATGCTGTTATCACCTGTTCCCCCCCCCCCTCCCCCTCCGACATTTAGTATGTGGGGTTATTATTGGCAGTCTTTATTATGACCCATTTATGCATCCACTAGTTAGCCAGCATTCAGTAGGTGTGGGAAATATTGTTTGGCCCACGAATGTTAAATCTATGTTGTGTATATTTCAAAAGTCATCATTTACGAAGATGAAGTGTCTATCATCATAATGTCGGGCAGATCAGTAGATGGCCGTTCATAGCTCAGGGTCATTACATTGGTTTAGCCTGGGGGTCGGAACTGCCACATCTCTTCTTATTCATTTTTTGACATTCCTCCCTAGTCTTCCAGTAAGCTACCCCCCCCCCCCCCCGCAAGACCCCCATCAAAATAAATGTGTATATTTTTCGATAGAAAAATTTCCCCGCTGCAGGCTGGTTACATTATATTACAGGTTCGCTAACGCTCGCCAGGAATATAAGCGACACCTCAATTTTACGAAAAGTCTTAGTATTGACAACATTGGGTGAAAGGCCTTAAAATCTAAACACTAATGGGATGAACCTCTTAAAACTAATGGGGTGAACCTCTTAAAACTAATGGGGGTGAACCTCTTAAAACTAATGGGGGTGAACCTCTTAAAACTAATGGGGGTGAACCTCTTAAAACTAATGGGGGTGAACCTCTTAAAACTAATGGGGTGAACCTCTTAAAACTAATGGGGCTGAACCTCTTTAAACTAATGGGGGTGAACCTCTTAAAACTAATGGGGGTGAACCTCTTAAAACTAATGGGGGTGAACCTCTTAAAACTAATGGGGGTGAACCTCTTAAAACTAATGGGGGTGAACCTCTTAAAACTAATGGGGGTGAACCTCTTAAAATTAATGGGGGTGAACCTCTTAAAACTAATGGGGGTGAACCTCTTAAAACTAATGGGGGTGAACCTCTTAAAACTAATGGGGGTTAACCTCTTAAAACTAATGGGGGTGAACCTCTTAAAACTAATGGGGGTGAACCTCTTAAAACTAATGGGGGCGAACCTCTTAAAACTAATGGGGGCGAACCTCTTAAAACTAATGGGAGCGAACCTCTTAAAACTAATGGGGGCGAACCTCTTAAAATGTAAAAACCAATGGGGGAAACATGAGCAAGAAGGGAGACCTTAAGGGGGGTGACCTGATTTTTTCTCTCATTTTCTCTCTTTCCTTTCTCTGGCTTGTATCTATTCGGCCCCATTCAGCCTACTGTTACTAAGACGTTTATCCCATCCAGGTGTCGATTTTTTCCTGGCGAGCGATAGCGACCCAGCATTATATGGAGAAATCCGGCTTCGCCGGAGAAATTTTTCTATCGAAAAATGTACAAATTTAGCCTGCTGTAAATTTAAACAAATATGCTGGTTCGCTACCGATCGCCAGGAAAAAAATCGACACCTGGATGGGGATAAACGTTTTAACACAGTAGGCTGAATGGGGCCGAATGGATTATAAGCCCGAGAAAGAGAGAAAAGGAGAGAAACAAAGCAGGTCACTCCCTTAATGAAGTTGTGTAAATATGAGCCCCTTCAAGATACCAGGACACCTCTCTTCCTTTGATTCAAGCTACTGTTGGACGATTTTATTACTGTTGGACGATTTTATTACTGTTGGACGATTTTATTACTGTTGGACGATTTTATTACTGTTGGACGATTTTATTACTGTTGGACAATTTTATTACTGTTGGACGATGTTATTACTGTTGGACGATTTTATTACTGGTGGACGATTTTATTACTGTTGGACGATGTTATTACTGTTGGACGATGTTATTACTGTTGGACGATTTTATTACTGTTGGACGATTTTATTACTGTTGGACGATTTCATTACTGTTGGACGATTTTATTACTGTTGGACGATTTCATTACTGTTGGACGATTTTATTACTGTTGGACGATTTTATTACTGCTGGACGATTTTATTACTGTTGGACGATTTCATTACTGTTGGACGATTTTATTACTGTTGGACGATGTTATTACTGTTGGACGATGTTATTACTGTTGGACGATTTCATTACTGTTGGACGATTTTATTACTGTTGGACGATTTTATTACTGCTGGACGATTTTATTACTGTTGGACGATTTTATTACTGCTGGACGATTTTATTACTGCTGGACGATTTTATTACTGTTGGACGATTTAATTACTGTTGGACGATTTTATTACTGTTGGACGATTTTATTACTGCTGGACGATTTTATTACTGCTGGACGATTTTATTACTGATGGACGATTGTATTACTGTTGGACGATTTTATTACTGCTGGACGATTTTATTACTGTTGGACGATTTTATTACTGATGGACGATTTTACTACTGATGGACAATTTTATTACTGTTGGACGATTTTATTACTGTTGGACGATTTTATTACTGTTGGACGATTTTATTACTGATGGACGATTTTACTACTGATGGACAATTTTATTACTGTTGGACGATTTTATTACTGTTGGACGATTTTATTACTGTTGGACGATTTTATTACTGTTGGACGATTTTATTCAAGCTACTGTTGGACGGTTTTATTATGGTTTTGTGGGATGTTGAAGGTTAATTGATATAGATTGTAACCCTTTGATTCCTAGATACCCTTCCTAAGCCATAGAATACTCTCTAATAATGGCCAGAATAGAACTCTGGGATCTGGGGGTTGCTGGAGACCCCTAGTGATCCTTGGTCTCTGGGTCTTCTCCTGGGCGACCTAAATGTGAATGAGGGGTTCTTTTTTTTTTTTTGGGGGGGGGGCCTCTGTCTCGAGTCGGCCACCCCCAACTATGATGAATGTGCCTGAGTACATACATACATACATACATACATACATACATACATAACATTAATAGATACGTACTCGAATACTGAAGAGGTTACATAACACACACACACACACTCACTCGCTCTCTCTCTGAAGTGTAAAGGATGGACAGGTGCCAGACCCTATAATAACTCTCTTAAGGGACCCCACCTCGCTTGTTTTCTTTTTCTCTCCCTCTCTCTTTGGCTTGTATCCATCAAGCCCCATTCAGCCTAATGTCTTAAGACGTTTACTCCCATCCAGATGTCAACATTTTCCTGGCGAGCGGTAGCGAGCCAGCATATATATATATATTTTTTGACAGCAAGCTAAATTTGTACATTTTTCGATTAAAAAATGTCTCCGGCGAAGCCGGATTTCGCCATATAATGCTGGCTCGCTATCGCTCGCCATGAAGAAATCGACACCTGAATGAGGGATAAACGTCCTAAAACAGTTGGCTGAATGGGGCCGAATGGATACAAGCCAGAGAAAAAGAGAAAAGGAGAGAGAGACAAAAAAAGCGGGTGACCCCTCTTATCATTAGGCTATTTAGAGTGCAGTTGTGTGCAGTACGTGATTACATTGATTATCCAGTATTCGATAAATGGATATTAATCGTCGTCATAATGCTGTACTTATTACTGTCTTGATGGTGTAATGGTTAGAGCGTGTAAGTTCTGTATGCGATATCCTCGGTTCGGATCCTTGAATCACATGCTCTTATTAAGTTCATTTCTGGGTTATTGGTGTTATGAACGATGTTAAAATATATTAACTCACACTTATCTATCTATCTATCTACTTATATATCTATATCTACCTAATCAACCATATATCTATCTATCTATCTACCTATCTATCTATCAATCTCTCTATCTACTTATATATCTATCTATCTACCTAATCAACCATATATCTATCTATCTATCTACCTATCTATCTATCAATCTATATATCTACTTATATATCTATCTATCTACCTATCTATCTATCAATCTATCTATCTACTTATATATCAATCTATCTACCTAATCAACCATATATCTATCTATCAATCTATCTATCTACTTATATATTTTTTTTTTTTTTTTTTTTTTTTATATATTCCAACTTACTTCCTCTCGGGCATAGGCTGAGAGCCTTAACATTCACCGCTTTACAATGAACAGTGAAGCCTGTGAGGTCTTGTTCCAGTCTAGGGAGTGAGACGTGTGAAGCACGTAGAGTACAACGAGCACCTGCCATCTTGCCTTCACATGAGGCACGGTGCTCACTCATGGCCCGAAACGACCCCATCTCTGAAGCCATCTCGTTCCCGTGCTTCACTGTCTCACCCCCTACACTCGGACTCTCACACTTACACACACACAACGCCACTTATATATCTATCTATCTACCTAATCAACCATATATCTATCTATCAATCTACTTATATATCTATCTATCTACCTAATCAACCATATATCTATCTATCAATCTATCTATCTACTTATATATCTATCTATCTACCTATCTAACCATCTACCTATCTATCTATATATCTATCTATCTAACCATCTACCTATCTATCTAACTAACCATCTACCTTTCTATCTATCTAACCATCTACCTATCTAACCATCTACCTATCTATCTAACCATCTACCTAACTAACCATCTACCTTTCTATCTATCTAACCATCTACCTATCTATATATCTATCTACCTATCTAACCATCTACCTATCTATCTAACCATCTACCTATCTATCTAACTAACCATCTACCTTTCTATCTATCTACCTATCTACCTATCTATCTACTTATCTATATAGCTATCCCCGGGGAAGGCAGCCCCTATAATAACTCTCTCAACCGCCAACCCTCATCCACACCACATCGGCTACATGGATTTTTTGTTCGCCCGTATCCCTTTTCGCCCACAAGTCCTTTCGCCCACTAATAGTCCCTTTCCCAATATGTGACGGACTTCAGATGGACCAGTCTCAGGATGTACACTCAAATGCCATAGTCTCTAGCCCACTTACATATATTCGTGGACCTCACCTATTTTTTTCTATGTGTATGAAGGAGACAAAAGGCAAGGCTGCCTGTAACAAGTGTCTCCCTCATTCTAAACGTGTGTTGGTGTATTGGAAAGAAGTATGGTGTATTTGCTTAGTGTATTGGAATGAATAGGAGGAGGAGGTGTTTATGGGAGCTAGCTGGATTACTCTGTGTAGGTGAGACACAAACAGAAACAATGAGGGAAGCCAGACAAATGAAACAGGAGTTCCAGCAACTCCTTAGCACATGCCTATGAGGCCTCCCCTGCGTATTGCCCTGCTGGATCAAATATGGAAACATCGAGTGTGTATGTGGGCAAAGGGACAAAGGGCGAAAGGACCAACAGGCGATCCTAACGTGCCCCATCCTCCCCATTGACAAGTCGGTAGTTTGATCAGAATGAGTTTTATCACTTTGAAAAATTATATGTCTGGCTATAATGAAGTGCTGTAGGCGAGGCAGCTGAGGAAAGGAACACAAGGTTTTTTTTGGTGATTTTTTATGATTTTTTTTTTCAAGGGACACCAGAGTTTTGTAGGATTTATTATTATTTTTTCTACAGGACGCTCGGGGCTGCAGGTTCGTATAATTGTGGGATACACCGATTCTCACATAATTATTTTTTTTAATTATTTATTTGTATTTTGTATTATATTTTGTTGTACAGGACGCTTGGGGGCTGCAAGTTCGTATATGTGAGACGACACTATTTCTCACATGATGGGTTCCCTACACGCGCCCACGGCTCTTGTTAACCACTTCACCACCATTACGTAATTGTCATCATATTCTGGTTACCATCGGACGATTTTCCTGAGTTTATAATCTACCTCCACGACTCAAATGGGCAAATGCGATCTTAATAATCCCTCTTAATAACATAGACCCTTCTTAAATTGCATAAAATCATCTAATTCTAGCCAGCATTAAAGGTAAAAAGGTGTCATGGGTGAAGGGGTTAACCCCTTCAGAACGATGACACCCTTTTTGTCCGTTATTCTGTATAACATTAGACGTTTTTATGCAGTTAAGAAGTTCCCATATCATTTAGATGGTTTATGGAGATATTATTTACCCCTTTGGATCCTAGAGATAGATTATAAGCTCAATATGTATTCAATATCTGTTCTTCCGTCCTGACTCCCTGGCTAGGCAAATTCTTTCGTTTCTGTCTTTCCGTCTTTCCTTTTTTGCTGGAAATTTGCTCTTATTCAACCTGTCCCAAAGAAGGGTGACCGCTCTCAAACCTCCAACTATCGTCCAATTGCTCTCATTTCTTACATATCTAAAGTTATTTTTAAATCATACTGAATTCAAATTTTCTTAAGCATTTGTCTTCCCATAATCTACTTTCAGATCGCCAATATAGTTTCATTAAGGGCCGCTCTACTGGTGATCTTTCTTATCTTACTAACTCTTGGTTACCCTCTTTTAAGGACTTCAGTGAGACCTCTATTGCTCTAGACATATTGAAAACCTTCAATAGAGTCTGTCACAAATCTCTAATTTCTAAACTACCCTCCTTCGGTTTTTATCCCTCTATCTGTGCCTTTATATCTAATTTCCTTTCTACCCGTTCCATAGCTGCGGTTCTGGACGACCATTGCATACTTCCTCAACCTATCAACTCCGGTGTTTCTCAAGGTTCTGTCTGTCTTCAGTACTCTTTCTAATGTTCATTAATGATCTCCTTAACTGTACCTCTAGTCCTATCCACTCACATGCTGAATGACTCTACTTTACACTATTCAACTAAATTTCCATAACAACCCAGCACTCATTCACTCCAACACTCACATGCTGAGGCAACAACACTCCTATCTTCTGATCTATCAACTATTTCCGATTGGAGCAGAGAAACTCTTATAATTTCAATGCTTCCAAAACCAAAGTTCTCCAATTATTTACCAGTCACGATCTTCCTCATGACTATCCCTTATGCCTCAATAATACACACAACAACCCTTCATCTTCTATCAGTATCCATGGTGTTTCATTTTCTCCTAACTTTTCTTGGAAAGAGCATAATTATTACCACTCTTGCAAAAAAGAAAAAAAAAAGCTTTCCAGAAGTTAGGTGAACTGTCTCCGTCGATTCTTTAACCCCCGCACAACTTCTTGCTCTGTATAGGGGTAGGCTACAGTCCGTCCATGTATCAAGTATTTTTCCGCATGTGTACAAAGGAGTACAAAGGAAATCAAGCAACAACAGATCTAGTGACCCTTCTAGGCTGCTTGTCCTCCAAAACACTGAGGATCAAGTGTCCAAACAGTGGTTTAGAGTGGGTAAGGGAACATTGGAAAGGGAACTACTGCCCTGCCACTAATGTGGCAGGACTAGGAAGTTAGTAGGGGACATATGGGTTAGTAACTGAGGGGAGGATAAAGTTATTCATTTACAAACGCAGTCAGTCGCGGGTTTGATGCGAGATATTTGTCTAGGCGGAATTTAAATGAATCAACGGTGCTGCAGTCTATAACGTTTCGGGGAAGCCCATTCCACAAGTTGACAACTCGATTGAAGAAGAAATTCTTAGATTCGTGCGAGTTAAAAGATTTACCAATAATTTTGCAACCGTTTCCCCGTGTGTAATTAGATTGGTTGATAGTGAAGTACTTACTACAGTTCATATTGTCGATGCCTTTGATGATTTTGAACACTTGAATTAAGTCGCCTCTTAATCTGCGCTGGGTTAAAGGAAATAGATTTAATTCTCTAAGACGCTCTTCGTATGGTTTGTTCTTTAGGCTAGGTATCATTTTGGTAACTCTACGTTGAACTCGTTCTAGCTTGTTTATATCTTTTTGGTAATAAGGGCACCAGGATTGAACGCAGTATTCCAGAAGAGGGCGGACTAAGGAATTGTAAAGGGTTAGGATAACTTCTTTGGATTTATGCTCAAATGACCTGCCTATAAAGCCAATTATTTTGTTTGCCTTCTTAACAACTTCTGAACATTGTTGACTCGGTTTTAGGTTACTCGATATTGTTACTCCCAGATCAGTTTCTCTGTTTACATTCTTAAGCTGAGTGCCATTCATCGAATAGTTTGCTTTCTCATTTAGGTATCCGACATGTAGTACTTTACATTTATCCACATTGAAACTCATTTGCCAAATTTGGGCCCAACATGACAATTTATCTAGATTGTGTTGCATATCGTCAACTTGTTCTTTTGAGAGTACGCTATTTGCAATTTTTGTATCGTCAGCAAATTTTGAGATTGTGCAGGTGAGACCCTCATCTATGTCGTTGATGTAAATTAGAAAGAGAATTGGTCCTAGTACCGATCCCTGGGGTACCCCGCTACTTACATTGGTCCATTTAGATGCCTTACCGTTTATGACTACTCTTTGCTTTCTGTTGTTGAGCCAATTTTCTATCCATTTCAACACACCGTCTTGTATTCCATGCGCTTTTAGTTTTAGCAGTAAACGTTTGTGGGGAACTTTGTCAAAGGCCTTTTGAAAATCAAGGTATATAATATCTACAGCTTTACTCTCATCGTAGAGGTTGAGGATATCGTGGAAGAAGTCTAAGAGGTTTGTTAAACAGGAACGTTTTTTACGAAAGCCGTGTTGAGTATCTTTAAGTATGTTATTTTCCTCTAAGTGATTTACGAGTCTGTCTCGTATGACCGTTTCTAGCATTTTACATACAACTGAGGTTAAGCTAATTGGACGATAGTTACTGGGTAGGGATTTGCTGCCTTTTTTGAATATCGGTGTTACGTTGGCTAGCTTCCACTGATCAGGCATAGTTCCAGACTGCAAGGATTTATTGAATAGTAATGTCAGTGGTTTGGAGAGCTCATTCTTAGCTTCCTTTAGAACTCTAGGCGAGATTGTATCAGGTCCTGGCGTTTTATTTACTTTGAGTTTATCTAAACAATTCAATACTTCTCTCTCTGTAACGGTAATATTGCTTAGAAGATCTGAATTATCAATCTGAATCGGCGATGGTGTAGGGATATCACTGAGGTCTTCGGTTGTAAAAACTGATGCAAAGAAGGTATTGAGGGCATTACTCATTTGTACTTCGTCTTTGGTGTATTCTCCTTTTTCATCGACTAACGGTCCAACAGTTGAAGTAACTACTTTTTTCTTTCTGATATAACTATAGAATTCTTTCGGGTTTGTTTTACTTTGATTCGCAATATGTAACTCTAAGGTCTTTTTACTTTGCTTAATTAACTTTTTGGCTTTGCGTCGTAGCTCTACAAATTTCACCCGTTCTTCGTCATTTTGTGAGGATTTTAATCTATCATTAGCAAATTTTTTAGCAAGCAGGCAGTTTGAAATATCTTTATTCCACCATTTGGGCTTATTATTATGGCCTGGACGCCGTATTTTCGATGGTATGCAGTCTTGCACTGCTTTTAGGTAAGTGGTTTCGAATAACTTCCAAGATGTATTTATATCGTTATTGTTAATTAAAAAGCTCCAGTCAGTTTCTTTAAACATAGCTCTAAGTTTATGGAAGTTTGCTTTCTTGAAATTAGGGACTTTTTCGATGCTACTATTTGGTTCGTTACTAGTAAACTTTAAAGTGAAAGTTATCGTACGATGGTCGCTGTTACTGAATTCATCACCAACATTCAAATTCTCTATCAATTCTTCTTTTGTTGCAAGTACAATGTCAAGAACGTTATTACCACGGGTCGGCGTTCGAACAAATTGATAAAGCGAACTCTCTTGCAAGTTCGTATACAAGTCATGTCCGGAGTGTGAAGTAAGAGTATCGCCCCACTTGGTCACAGGTAAATTAAAGTCGCCAAAAATTACGGTATCTTGTGAGTTACTTACATCTGCAATTTGTTCGTAAATTTCTCGGTCAGTTTGCACTGATTGAGCTGGAGGTCTGTATATTAACGCAAGTATTATTTTTGTACCTTTATTATTCTTTATTAGCACAAAAGATGTGTCGACGTTCACAATTTGAGGTTTTGACACGAGGGTCGGGTTAAGACTTTCTTTGATATAAAATAAAACGCCACCTCCATTTTTATTTATTCGGCTGTTCTCAAACATTACATAACCGGGAAGTGAATACTCTGCTAAAAAGTCTCTATCTTCTGTATTGAGCCAAGATTCTGTTATGCCAATCACATCATAATTTTCTGTAAACACTAGTTCCTCTAAATCTGAAAATTTATTGCGTATGCTACGAGCGTTTGCATAGAAAACCTTTAAAGTTGCGGTTTTAGAACTCGCAGAACGTTCTTTCATCGAATTTTTGGTTCTGGTCGGATCTACATTTACATTCATGGCTGTCCTCGGTCCTCGGTCGTTATCCCTGACGGTTTTGAATTTGGGTCGTGTTGGTGGAGATTTATCCAAATTCGCGGTTCTTGATGTGTGGGGAGGTTCCACCCATGCCGCATTTCTTCAAAAGGTAGAGTCAAAAGAATTTTGTCTCATCAACTCACTTTCTCTTACTAATAATTCCCTATAATCTCTCTGCACGCCGCAATGTTGCATCCATTTCACTCTTCTACCGCTATTACAACAATCAATGTTCTTTAGAGCCTTTTCAGTGTATACCTCCTCCCTTAAGGAGAGTTGGAGACACAAGTCTTTCAACACCACTCCCACCCCTATTCTGTCCAACTCTCTAACCCAAGAGTGAACCGAGACTTCAGTCTTTCTTCTACTCAACAAGTAAGCTTTGGAACTCTCTCCATCAATCTATATTTCCCTCGAGCTATATGACTTAAACTGCTTCAAGCTTCGTGTGTTCAGACATTTTGACTCCAACATACCTTGATTATAGCTCTGTCATTCTTTCAACTGTGGAGGAGACACTTGTTTCAGGTAGCTTTGCCTTTTGTCTTTCATTCACATAGAAAACACAAACACACACACACACACGGTGGCATAATATACTCTTGCCACCCCTCTCTCTCTCTCTCTCTTTCTATCTCTCTCTCTCTCTCTCTCTCTCTCTCTCTCTCTCTCTCTCGTATCAGGCTAAAATTAAAGCAAGTGAGAAATTCTGGTTAGACTTTTTAAATCACACAAATAAAGATACATCCATCAGTGTTGTGTGGAGGAAAATAAATATTGCAAGGGGGAAAACTAACCAAGCTGCAGCACATCCCCACCCTCAGGAATATGCTCAAACCCTTATGGATGAATGGGCCTCTGCCTCCACCTACAGTAATCTGCCTCTCAGAGTTAGGAATAAGCTAGGACCCAACCTGCCGGATTTTCGCCAACAAGTAGACGAAGCAATAGCCATTAAGGATGACTCGTGTAAAGATATAAACACTTACGAGCTCCAAAGAGCCCTATCCAACAACAAAAGTAGTGCCCCAGGGGAGGATGGGATAACATATCCCATTCTACGTGCAATGACAGAGGTTGCAGGCAATCCATTGCTGGATTTCTTTAACCTTAGCTATCGCAACAGTGTCATCCCTCCTGACTGGAAAAGAGCTGTCATAATTCCTGTACCCAAGGCTGGTTCTGTTACAGCCATGAGACCTATATCACTTCTTTCTTGTTATTGCAAGACAATTGAAAGGATTGTCCTTAATAGGCTACTGCACAAAATAGAGTCACAATTGAGCCCGCATTTGAATGGCTACATCAAAGGCAGAAGTACAATGTCCTGTATCACATCATATCTCTCTAACCATAGGTGTAACTTTACTGTATTTTTAGATTTAAAGGGTGCATTTGATGTAGCAAATAGGGATGTAATACTTTGCGAGTTGGCGAAAATGGGTGTAAAAGGTAAACTATTGGGCTGGATCAAGGAATACCTCAGCAATAGAAGTGCATATGTCGTCTTTCAAGGTAAAAAGTCTGAAGTACGTAAGCTTGAGCTGGGTACACCACAGGGGGGAGTATTAAGTCCAATACTATTCAACATATTAATGCACATTATTGTTAGACTCAAATTTCCCAGAGGAGTGATCTGTGAAAGCTATGCTGATGATATTTTGATCCAGGCCGATAGTCACAGGGACATGCAACGTGCCCTAGACTTGGTAGGAGAAGCTTGTGACCAATTAGGCCTGGTAATATCAACAAACAAAACAAAAGCCATAACAAAAGGTTGGAATCGTAACAAGCCTCTACATCTTCATGGTAATGTACTGGAGAGGGTAGACTATTATAAATATCTGGGAGTGTATGTTGGGGGACTACAGGGTAATAATGCTGAATTTAATCATGTAATGACCACCTGTAAAAGACGACTAAGGCTCCTTAAAGTAATGTCATGGAAAGGCTTGGGTGCCTCCATCACTATCCTCAGGACCATGTACATTGCCTATATTAGATCAGTAATTGACTACCATGCACCTGCTCTCTCCTGTCTACCTGCTAATCAGATCGAAAAACTTGACAAACTGCAAAATGAGGCCATGAGACTTATTTTTGGATGTCCGAGAAATGTCAAGGTAAAACATCTTAGATATGAGTTAAATCTATCGTCCATCACTGATAGAATAAAAGAAACAAATATGATAATAGGCATACGAACACTGAGAGACGACAGAGAAACACGACCTAAGACTGCACTAATGGAGCTACTTAGAATAGATGACTTAAAAGGCAGGGACTGGCCACATGTAACTGCTGCTGACATTCTTGACTACCAGCTTACAGACTACTATATCGGTGACTGGCAACTGACTGACCCCACCCCGCCCACCCAGCTTACAGACTACCATCCAGATGACCGGCAATTGAGTGTCCCCCTTCCGCCCTGGGAAGAGGCCACTATTGAGATTATAGTGACACAACTGAATGAAGTAATGAAGTAATGACACAGTAATGAAGCCATAGAACTCTTAAATTCTGATCTAAATACTATTTCCAATTGGGGCAGAGAAAACCTTGTTAACTTTAATGCTTCCAAAACCCAATTTCTCCATCTATCTACCCGTCAGGATCTCCCAGCGGACTATCCCTTATTCTTCAACAATACAAAAATCAACCCTTCATCTTCTCTCAATATTCTTGGTGTCTCTTTTTCTTCTACTCTCATTTGGAAGGACCATATTACCAGTCTTGCTAAGGCAGCCTCCCAGAAGCTGGGTGTGCTCAACCGCCTTAGGGGGTTCTTTTCCCCTGCACAGCTTCTTGCTCTGTACAGGGGCATAGTGCGCCCTTGTATTGAGTATTGTTCACATGTGTGGGGAGGTTCCTCTCACACCGCTCTCCTAGACAAAGTTGAAAGGAAGGCCTTTCGTATCATTAACTCCCGTCCACTCACCAACTCTCTGCAATCTCTCTGTCTCCGCCGCAATGTTGCATCTCTCTCGCTATTCTATCGCTACTATAATAATCAGTGTTCCTCAGAGCTATCCCAGTGCATACCACCTCCTTTACGTAGGGCACGTGGTACCCGTCTTGCAACTCAATCCCACCCCTACTCTGTGCAACTCTCCAACCCAAGAGTGAAACGTTACTCTCAAACTTTCTTCTACTCAACATCTGAGCTCTGGAACTCTCTCCCAGAATCAGTCTTTCCCTCTTCCTATGACTTAAATTGCTTCAAACTCCGTGTGTCCAGGCATTTTGGCTCGAACGTCCCTTGATTTTGGCCCTGTCACTCTTTCAACTATGGGGGAGGCACTCGCTATAGGCAGTTATGCCTTTTGCCTCCCTCAATCACATAGAAAAAAAAAAAAAAAAAAAAAAAAAAAAAACTCGACACAAAAAAGTCTGAGATCCCGTCCTACGCTCTGAAGACAAACTTTATGTCACTAATAGAAGATATGACAGATGAGAACACTGATCAGGTATACTGTGACGGCTCACTTAACACCGTAACTGGGAGGGCAGGAGCTTCCATCACTATTATGAGTGGTGGCAACTTTGCTCAGGAAGACGATGAACTATCCAGGCTACAGGACTGGGCCTCCTCCACTCAAACTGAGCTGGTGGCAATAGCGATGGGAATTGGGAGTATCTTTCGAAGGGGAAAGAATATTCTTATCCTATCTGACAGCAGGGCGGCCTTGGAAGCTATCTCTAGCCCCCAACCCACCTATCCTTTCCTTGTACAAGATATCAGACGGGGGATAAAATGTGTAGGGGAGAAGGGGCTAGGGGTCAAATTTGCCTGGATTCCTTCACATGTAGGCATCCCAGGCACTGAAAGGGCAGATAAGCTTGCCAAGGAGGCCTCAGAGAAAGAAGAACCTGATCATATTCTTGAACTGTCATTGAAACAAATGAGAACTATAATTAAAAAGACACAAGAAGAAAGAGTGGATGAAGACAGAGCTAGACATCATAATACCAGCCGATCTATAAACTACTACAATAAAGTAGCATTTACGACCAAATACACCTATGGTAAACGTACAACGAGTAGGTGGGTAGACTCGGTACATGCAAGAATAAGGCTTGGCTATTGTTATCCATGGCAGCTGAATTGGCAGGTAGAAGAAGAGCACAGGAAATGTAGGGTTTGCAGAGCTCCCAACAAACACTCTCTCGAGCACTATATCTTGGAATGCCCAATGATTAGGGAATACAGGAATAATCAGTTAACCACAATTGAGGATCAAGCAATATACATGCTAAAGAATAACGTAATCAATAACATACTAAAAAAACACAAGAACTTTGCCCCCCCCCCCCCCCCCACAATAATATATACTGTAAACATGAAACATGAACCTTATAAGTATGCACCCCTTGCCCTCCACACATCTCTTCTTTCTTACAAGGTCACACTTAAACCCTTTGTAACGCCCTCTACACGATTTCATATTTTCATTGATCATGTCACACTTATAATATCAGTCAGTATTTCTTTACTTATCACTGCTATTCTCATTTAATAGATTGACAATGTACAGTATATACATATCCCTCTGAGCCTCTAACACAGCTTTTATTTAAATTATCTGTTAAGTGCCAATTCATATCCTTTTGCAAGCCAATATACATGACCCTTGCATATGTAAGCAACATAATTGTCTTCAATATTCTTTGCTAATGGTTTGATCTACAATTAAGTACCTTCGGATATGCGGCATATCCATCCCGGAGGACTACTAGTATCTTCCTTCTGAATATTGTTTTGCTACTAAACTTAATTGAATCTTGATCTTTGCACGTATACAGTTTCCTTCCCTACTTATTGATATGTTGTGTCAGGTACGATGAAGCGATACTGCCGATATCTGTAGACTTGCGTTGAAATTCAAACTTTCCCTTTTAAGATTTTTTTTTTTTTTTTGTGTACTACCATATTTATCTTCAGTACTATCGCTGGCCTTAAACAACTTATTTATATGTAGTATGTCCCACCCTCCCCAACACATACACACACCTCCCCTCTCACACTTTCCTCCTCCCTGGAGTACCTTACCTCCTCCTCCTCCCCCCCCCCCCCTACTCCTCCTCCTCTCCCACCCATTCCTCTACCTCCTACAAAACCCCTAACCATACTGCTGTATTGTCCTCAATATTCTCGGCTAATGGCTTGATGTACAAGTACCTCCGGATATGCGGCACTGTCCCTCCCGGAGGACCACTTGCACCTTCCCTCCGAATATTATTTTATGGAAATAAAATAATTTGAATATGAATCTGAATCTGTGTGGCTGTGTGTTTTGGGTGCTGGGGCAATGCCTTCTCTATACATAATTATGTATAGAGAAGGCATTGGCTGGGGTCTGGTGACTGGTTCACGACGGGTGGGGTCCCTCTAGGACAGTGGTTCTTAACCTTTTTCCTTGTTCGCACCCCATTCAATTCACCAACCAGTTCTCGCACCCCCTTCCAGAATTGATGAAAAGCAATATTGATATCATAATCATAATGTGTAAGTAACAAAACCATCATGTATTTAATTCTTTATTTACATAACTGACAACAAAATAATGCATTGCAGGATTACAAAAATCAAGATTACTTTCATACTAGCAAAAAAAAAAAAAAAACATTGTGCTTGTACTATGCATGGTGTGTTGTGAATTATTATGGCTGAGCGCCAAACTCAGTGACTTTGTTGCTGTTGCTTTCCATTTATGATGGCATCAAATCTTGGTGTCTTGGTGCTGAGTGCCACTCGCATGTCGTGTTGAGGATCCAGCCGATTTCTGCTCTTGGTTTTGATGTGAAGCAGACAGGAAAATCCAGTCTCGCAGAGGTAAGTAGTCGCGAAAGGCACGAGCACAGTGAGAGCCTTCTTTGCCAGTGCAGGATACGTTTCCAACTGAGAAGCCCAGAAGTGCTCCAAGTGACCATCGGCAAACTCCATTTGGATTCCACGATTGTTTCTCAGTTCGATGAGATCTTCCTTGATGTTGCTATCATCATCAACATCTTCCATATTCTGCTTAAAAGGGTGCCGGATCCAGTCGTCACAGGGTTGTAGCTCTCCACACGAGAAGTAGTCATCAAATGAGGTGCACAGTATCTGCAGATGTTCAACAACTTTTGAAACAAAATCTGGATGTAGGGAAGCATCCTCTGTGACTGTCTCTTCAAGGGAAGGAAAATTTGCCAAGTTCCCTTTCTTTACACGCCTAATCCACAAAACAATTTTGTCTTTGAATGTAGCCAACTTCTCACTTGCAATCAAAATGTTCATCCCTCTTCCTTGCAGTGAGCGATTGAGCTCATTGAGTGCTGTGAACACATCAGCCAAATAGGCAAGCATTTGAACAAATTCAGGATCATCAAAATATCCAGCCAGTTCTTGTCCCAGTCCGTGGAGAAACTGCTGAATTTCTTCTCGCAATTCAAACATACGAGATAGCACACGCCCACGTGACAGCCACCTCACTTCGGTATGGTACAACAGCACAGTGTGTTCCTGACCCACTTCCTCACAAAATGACTGAAACAGTCGATGATTCAGAGCACGACCACGAATCATATTCACAATCTTCACACAAATCTCCAAAGTCTTTTTCAGGTCTGGGGGCAATGTTTTTGCTGCAAGAGCCTGCCGATGAAGAAAGCAGTGGGTAATCTTCAGGTCAGGAATTTCTTTTCTCATCAATGCAGCAAACCCTGAACGATTGCCCAGCATGGCTGGTGCACCATCAGTACATATCGAACCAATCATGTCAAGGTGAAGTTGGTATCTTGTGAAGAATTCTTTTATCATACTGAAGACATCTATGGCTTTCGATGTTGTCTTCAGTGAGTGACAGAAGAGAAAACTTTCTTCCACTTTATTGTTCTTCACGTACCGGACTACTACCAATAGCTGACAACAATTTGACACATCTGTTGACTCATCCACTTGTAGGCTAATCTTTACTGGACTGGCCTTGATGTCAACAACAACTTGCTCCAGGATATCATCACTTACGTCGACGATTCGGTTACGGATTACATCATTTGATAAAGACACTTGTTGCAGTTTCCTCGCAGCTTCCTGACCGAGAACAGTCTTTGCCATTTCAAGGGCACACGGCTTGATCAATTCCTCGGCAATTGTATGGGGCTTCTTTGACTTAGCAACCAGGTATGCAACTTGATAAGAAGCATGTAGTAAAGGTTTCGCTGTTGGTGAAAATCCGTGTGTCAGCAAAGTGCCGGCACGATCAAACCTAGCTCTTTTGACTCGTAATGTTGCAATGTCATTCCCTGCATCCTTGCCACCATGTCTGTTCTTAAAATGTTCATCGAGCTTTGATGGCTTCAAATTTGCGTTGGAGAACATGGTGCTGCATAGGATACACTGTGGACGTTGTGTACCATCCTTCTCAGTAACACACGTGAAGCCATACTGAACATAGTCATCATTCCACCTTCGTTTTTTGGACATACTGAAGATAAACCTGGAAAACAAGAATTTTGTTGTTATTTTTTGTTTTTTATGTGCAAGAGGGAGACAAAAGGCAAAGCTGCCTGTAATGAGTGTCTCCTCAACTTCAAAGAGTAACAGAGCAAAATTGAAGTTACAATAAAAGTGTATGTTATGACTACAGTATATTACTTTATAAAATTTAATTTGTTTTGTTTTTTATTTAAATACTGGTGTAGGCCTACAAAAGAAAAGTATAGTGTGCATGTCTAGTGTTGAAGATAGAGAGAGAAAGCGTTTTCGAGAACTAGTTTTTTTTTTTCTATATGGAAAGGGGGAGACAAAAGGCAAGTTTGCCTGTAACTAAGTGTCTCCCCCCAGATCTATTTAAAAAAAAAAAAAAGTGTGGAAGTTGTGGTATGTATAGTGCTTGTAATGTGTATAAATGAGGAGGTCAGCAACAGAGCGCCGCAAGCGCCACCCGCGCCCAAGACCCAGCCGGAGCCGCCACTCTGCGCCCAGAATGCCCAGCCGCACAGGAGAAGCGAAAGGGTCCCGCAAAAGTAAACCCCCACCTCCCCCACGCAACCAGGCGCCACAGACACAAAATGGCAGCCCCGACCAGATCCCGGGCACGACGGCACCAACGACACCCCGCCACTAAACCTCCTCGAATAGTAGAAGAAACTGTTTGTGAGAGATGGCTGGATACTCTCATGTAGTTGAGGTACAAAGAGAAACTGAAAGAAGGGGCCAAGCAAGTGAAACAGGAGATCCAGCATCTCCCTTGTCACTAGCGGCGTGACTAGCCGAAAGGCCCCCCATGGGTAAGTGAACAGTTCGATTGGTACCTACAATCTCCCCCTGGTATCACTCTCTGTATGTGGGGCAAAAAGGACATCAACAAGAAAGGCCAGGCAAATGAAACAGGAGTTCCAGCAACTCCTTATCAAATGCCAAGCCTCTCCGGGTGTACTGCCATGTTCGATTGGTGCCTACGAACTCCCCCCTGTGATACACAATATGATGTGATTTTGATGGGGAAATAATGTGGTGTGATATTGTGCATGTAAACTTTTACATGTTTGATTTTTACAAAAAAATGTATATAAACTATGAACACTGAGAGCTTATTAATTATTATAGCATGGCATTCTAATTATGAGAAAAGCGTATTACTACTAAATATACAGCACGAGGCAGTACACATACATACCTTCTTAGGTCTACCTCGGCTGATGACTGAAGAGAAACTAACAGTGTGAAGCAGAAGCAGGCTTATGCAGTGAGTGACACGTACTAGACACGTTGTGATCAATGTTTTCTGAGTAACTGTGTTCTGAAGCATACCTGTCAAAATCATGTTAGCTTCCCAAGTTTTTATTGTGTATTGTTATTCGTTTAACTTAACTTTATTACTTAAAAAAATAAATTATAACTACATAAAATACAAATAATAAATAAAAAAACAAATATTATATATTATATATATTAAATAATTATTATAATAATAATTGGTTTACTTTACAGCTATAAGGCTTAATTAGCATTATCCCTAATGCCAATTAACACAATGAATTCTTGATTTCCAGAATTTTTCACTTTTTTCTGTTACCCGACCATTATCCCCGAAAAATTGTAAATTTCCCCCAGGGTATCCTCGCACCCCCTAGGAAGCATTCTCGCACCCCTAGGGGGTGCGAGCACCCCCGGTTAAGAACCACTGCTCTAGGATGTTTAAGAAGGGACATACACACACACACACCTCCCCTCTCACACTTTCCTCCTCCCTGGAGTACCTTACCTCCTCCTCCTCCCCCCCCCCAACTCCTCCTCCTCTCCCACCCATTCCTCTACCTCCTATAACCCCCCTCCCTCTCTCCCATAACCACACACCCTACTAAATATTATATTACTATCGGCATGTAAACTTCTCCACTGGTCATATTGCGCTAACTATCCCCTCAATAACCATTATTGTAATAAGAATTTGAACCATGTAACTCATCTTTGTAAACTATTTGTATTACTATAATTCCATTATAACTTCGGTAGTTGGTAATATTAGTCACATTATGTATGTGACTCTTGTGTTCAGCTAACTATGACCTCAATAACCGTTGATGTAATGAAGAATGTGAAGTGTCCCTCATATGATTGTAATATATTTGTGGTACTATTATTGCATAATAATTAATGTAGTTCGAAGTATTAGTCACATCTTGTATGTAATAATTGTATTCAGCTACCTATGATCTCAATAACCATTGATGTAAGAAAACATGAATAGCCTCCTCATATGATTGCACTAGTTTTGTAGTGCTATTATTTACCTGTCAATTAATAATTCAGTCACTTTTTTTTTTTTTTTTTCATGAGCACCTATATACATCATATGTGGCAATCAAATGAGGAAACTATAATAACACCAGACGACGATACTGTTGTTACAGTAGAATAATGGCTCTTTGAGCAGTATGTATTGCCTTACCAGTGGTTGTCCCCTTATTATTATTATTATTTTATTATTATTATTGAAATACCACAGGAACGAAAATTCCTGGGAGCGAAACTTCCACCCCCAACGAGATCCCTCTCTTTCTACCACCTCCCTCCACATGTTACACGTCTCGTTAATCACAGTCTTCTAATATACAAATCACATTTCCTTACCCCCTGACATTCTTGAAATACCCACTAAGTATATTCAATTAGATACCAACCATGCAGACTATGATACGTTCGTTGTGTATGGGTGCGAGGCGATCTCAAGACACCTTAGCTCCCAGTGCACAACGAACCGGATCATGATTATGTCCGCCTGTATTAAATTATGTATTATGTTGATTTATACCACTGCCTATTTTTGTAATAATTGTATTCAGCTAACTATGATCTCAATAATCATTGATGTAATGAAAATATGAATAGTCTCCTCATACGATTGCACTAGTTCTGTAGTGCTATTATTTACAACCTGTCAATTAATAATTCAGTCACTACAAGCTTGCTTGCTTTTTTTTTTTTTTTTTTTTTTATACAGACCATGTGACAATTAAATGAGGAAACTATAATAACACATCTGAATAATGCCAACCTGACTTATAAACACAAATATGAATGTAACCAGACGACGATGCTGTTGTTTCAGTGGAATAATGGCTCTTTGAGCAGTATGTATCGCCTTACTAGTGGTTGTCCCCTCACAGGATGGGGGCCGCTGCTCAATAAACTCGCCCCTTGGGGCAAAATCAAATCAAATCTCTCTCTCTCTCTCTCTCTCTCTCTCTCTCTCTCTCTCTCTCTCTCTCTCTCTCTCTCTCTCTCTCTCTCTCTCTCACCTCTCTTAAGGTGAAATATGATGATGTGTTTTGTTTATCAGGCGGCCGATCTCACAAGGCCTAACCACCGTCCCCGCCCCCAACGTCTCTATTGGGGCGTAATGGGCGTCGCGGTAATAGAATAATAACACCTTACGTCCGTCAGTATACGTCACTCAGTCTACCAGTCCGTCAACCAGTCAGTAGCCCAACCTGACTCTTTAAATACCAGTTACTAAACCCCAATCAGTACTGTACCTCGGTCAGTCAGTTAAACAGTCAATAATGTAACACCCCACCTTATGTCAGTCACTATGCCTCACTCAGTCTACCAGTCGATCAACCAGTCTAAGCCGACTCCCTAATATAATAACACCTTACACCTGTCACTGCACCTCAGTCAGTCAGTCAGTCAACCAGTCAGTAGCCAAAGCTGACTCCCTAATATAATAACACCTTACACCTGTCACTACACCTCAGTCAGTCAACCAGTCAATAGCCTAACCTGACTCCTAAACTATGGGAAAAGGGTAATACAGTTCATAGACAGTTAATAACTGTCTATGACTTTCCTTTCTTCTGTTCAGGCTACAATTAGAGGAAGTTTTGCAACCTATGAAGGACCTATATGGACCTATGAAGGACCTATATGGACCTATGAAGGACCTATATGGACCTATGAAGGACCTATATGCATAGCATTTTCAACAGCTAATGTTTACAAATTTATCTTTAAGAGGATCTGGGGTGCGTATTTTAGCTTGAATTGACCACTTGCGAGTTTCAGGCTATAAGGAAGTTGGAGCCGTGAACATCGATATTAAACAGAAATGCTAGAATAATGTACGTTTCTGATGGATAAATGATATGTTGAATTGTGTTTTATATATTAATAAATGAACTACGACCGTATTTTAGCTGTAAATTCTGTTAAATATCGAAGTCTACAGCTCCAACTTCCTTATAGAACGAAACTCGCAAGTCGGCAATTGTGTCTAAGGGCAATGAGACGGAGGAAAAAAATAAGAAATTATCATAATACTCACTAAAACGTCGGATGAGAGGAGTGTTAACCCCTTGGGGATTATGCCGCGTTATGACAGTATATTCTGGCTACCATCAGACAATATTACACAGCTTTGGAAGGACCTGTGGGAATTAATAGGGTAAAGACGATCTCAATTAACCTTCTGATTTCCATATACCCTTCTTTATCCGAATACAATCGTCTAATAGTAGCCAGCAAGCAGAAAAGATATGCGTCATCTAATCTTAACCCTTTCAAGATCCAAGACGTATTTGGTTTCTGTTTTCTGGTAGTTATTAGACGATTTTATTCAGATTAGGAAGGGTATACGGAAGTCAGAGGGTTGATTGGAATAGTCTTTACCCTTTTCATTCCCACAGATCCTTCTTAAGCTGCATAAAATCGTTTAATGATAGCCAAAATAAACTGCTAAAACGCGTCGGAGCTTCAAGGGGTTAAAAGGATTAACAACGTAACACAAACAGAATGTAAACAATAAAATGTCGCGGCGTAATCCAGCGTCCACCGTCCACTGTTTACGAGTTGACTATCATGCTACTTAATAGGCCAAGGTCATTTTTTTTTTTTTTTTTTTTTAATTTATTAAAGTGACAATTACAAAGTGGTGTACATTCTATCTTATTGTACCGGTACATCCCTACATTCAACCTTGATGCTCCCCAATCCGGCCCTCCGCCACGGCCATTTTAAAGTCCAAGTCTCTCACTCTTGTCCTCTGTAGCGGGGAGGATCTTGTACCCCTGAGACACAGGAGTGCAGACCTTAGATCATTACGATATTAACACTTTCTGTCTTGAGGAATTGGCCAATACATTTATTTTTCAAGCTGTAGGATGATGCGATATTCCAATATCCATTTACACTTATAAAGTAAGGCTGTAATAGAACTGTAAAAATTTCAATGGGGTAATGGAGATCATATTTAGCTTTTCGATCCACAGAGATCTTTCCTAAGTACCATAAAATCGTCTAATGTTACCAAGAATAAATAACGTATGCCACGATTACATACCGAAAGGTGTTAATGTATTTAGAAAATGGATATAAGGAAATTGGGAAAGTTAATAAATGACTAACTGAATAAAACCAATGTAATGATTAGCGTCAATGTAATGATGAGCTTCAATATTCATCATGAGACCAATTTTCCATCCACACCAAACAGCTGTAGATGTGTGGAATAAGTTATCGAGTGGAACATGCGACCACCTTATGACAAATTGAGACATTCACAGATTTCCCTGGGATGATTGAATGGGTGATAAGGGTGGGGTACAAACAGCTCCGTCATATGTGGGTTTGTTGCAAGGGGGGTGGGAGAGAGATAGAGAGAGAGAGAGAGAGAGCGAGTGAGTGTGTGTGTGTGTGTGTTATGTAACCTCTTCAGTATTCGAGTACGTATCTATTAATGTTATGTATGTATGTATGTATGTATGTACTCAGGCACATTCATCATAGTTGGGGGTGGCCGACTCGAGACAGAGCCCCCCCCCCCCAAAAAAAAAAAAAAAAAAGAACCCCTCATTCACATTTAGGTCGCCCTAATGTCGGCCACCCCCAACTATGATGAATGTGCCTGAGTACATACATACATACATACATACATAACATTAATAGATACGTACTCGAATACTGAAGAGGTTACATAACACACACACACACACTCACTCGCTCTCTCTCTCTCTCTATCTCTCTCCCACCCCCCTTGCAACAAACCCACATATGACGGATCTGTTTGTACCCCACCCTTATCACCCATTCAATCATCCCAGGGAAATCTGTGAATGTCTCAATTTGTCATAAGGTGGTCGCATGTTCCACTCGATAACTTATTCCACACATCTACAGCTGTTTGGTGTGGATGGAAAATTGGTCTCATGATGAATATTGAAGCTCATCATTACATTGACGCTAATCATTACATTGGTTTTATTCAGTTAGTCATTTATTAACTTTCCCAATTTCCTTATATCCATTTTCTAAATACATTAACACCTTTCGGTATGTAATCGTGGCATACGTTATTTATTCTTGGTAACATTAGACGATTTTATGGTACTTAGGAAAGATCTCTGTGGATCGAAAAGCTAAAAATGATCTCCATTACCCCATTGAAATGTTTACAGTTCTATTACAGCCTTACTTTATAAGTGTAAATGGATATTGGAATATCGCATCATCCTACAGCTTGAAAAATAAATGTATTGGCCAATTCCTCAAGACAGAAAGTGTTAATATCGTAATGATCTAAGGTCTGCACTCCTGTGTCTCAGGGGTACAAGATCCTCCCCGCTACAGAGGACAAGAGTGAGAGACTTGGACTTTAAAATGGCCGTGGCGGAGGGCCGGATTGGGGAGCATCAAGGTTGAATGTAGGGATGTACCGGTACAATAAGATAGAATGTACACCACTTTGTAATTGTCACTTTAATAAATTAAAAAAAAAAAAAAAAAAAAATGACCTTGGCCTATTAAGTAGCATGATAGTCAACTCGTAAACAGTGGACGGTGGACGCTGGATTACGCCGCGACATTTTATTGTTTACATTCTGTTTGTGTTACGTTTTTAATCCTTTTAACCCCTTGAAGCTCCGACGCGTTTTAGCAGTTTATTTTGGCTATCATTACACGATTTTATGCAGCTTAAGAAGGATCTGCCAACAGTGATGTATGGGGCTGAGACATGGACTCTGAAGAAAAAGGAGAAAAGAGGGCTGGATGTGATGGAGATGAGCTGCTTGAGGAGTATGTGTGGAGTTACTCGTAGAGACAGATTGAGGAATGAAGAGATACGTAGGAGAGTGGGGCAGCAGGAACATTTGTCAGCCAGAGTGGACAGAAGGGTGCTGAGCTGGTATGGTCATGTTGAACGAATGGGAGATGAAAGGCTTACAAAGAGAATATGTGAGTCAGGTACAAGGGGAGATAGAAGGGCAGGAAGACCCCCATTGAGATGGAGAGACTGTGTAAGAAAGGCTTTGGATGATAGAGGAATGACTATAGATCAGGCAGGGGAAGTGGTGGTGGACAGGAGTGAATGGAGAATGCTTGTGAATAGTTGAGTGAACACGTGGTCATTTGGAGTAAGGGGTCGGGCGCAAGTTCGACTAGATAATAGTCCATCAGGCGCCTGGCCCGGGGGGACGATTAATATGAAGGGTGTGCCTGGAAGTGTGGTGGGAGGGCTTGTGGATTTGGCTCCGCTGCATGTCTGCCTGCCGAGATCGGAACCTCTCCGGGTGGTCAGGGGCTGGGGGAGTGCTGGAGCGACCTTGGTAACCCTGGTCTCTGGGTCTTCTCCTGGGTGACCTGGATGTGTGTGAGTTTGTGTTTTTTATCTGTGTTTATTTTTTGTTTTATGTTGTTTTTGTGTTTTCCCTGTTCTTGCTCTGTCTTGAGTCGGCTACCCCCAAAATGGGGATTGGGCCTGAGCATATAGATAGATAGATAGAAGAAGGATCTGTGGGAATGAAAAGGGTAAAGACTATTCCAATCAACCCTCTGACTTCCGTATACCCTTCCTAATCTGAATAAAATCGTCTAATAACTACCAGAAAACAGAAACCAAATACGTCTTGGATCTTGAAAGGGTTAAGATTAGATGACGCATATCTTTTCTGCTTGCTGGCTACTATTAGACGATTGTATTCGGATAAAGAAGGGTATATGGAAATCAGAAGGTTAATTGAGATCGTCTTTACCCTATTAATTCCCACAGGTCCTTCCAAAGCTGTGTAATATTGTCTGATGGTAGCCAGAATATACTGTCATAACGCGGCATAATCCCCAAGGGGTTAACACTCCTCTCATCCGACGTTTTAGTGAGTATTATGATAATTTCTTATTTTTTTCCTCCGTCTCATTGCCCTTAGACACAATTGCCGACTTGCGAGTTTCGTTCTATAAGGAAGTTGGAGCTGTAGACTTCGATATTTAACAGAATTTACAGCTAAAATACGGTCGTAGTTCATTTATTAATATATAAAACACAATTCAACATATCATTTATCCATCAGAAACGTACATTATTCTAGCATTTCTGTTTAATATCGATGTTCACGGCTCCAACTTCCTTATAGCCTGAAACTCGCAAGTGGTCAATTCAAGCTAAAATACGCACCCCAGATCCTCTTAAAGATAAATTTGTAAACATTAGCTGTTGAAAATGCTATGCATATAGGTCCTTCATAGGTCCTTCATAGGTCCATATAGGTCCTTCATAGGTTGCAAAACTTCCTCTAATTGTAGCCTGAACAGAAGAAAGGAAAGTCATAGACAGTTATTAACTGTCTATGAACTGTATTACCCTTTTCCCATAGTTTAGGAGTCAGGTTAGGCTATTGACTGGTTGACTGACTGAGGTGTAGTGACAGGTGTAAGGTGTTATTATATTAGGGAGTCAGCTTTGGCTACTGACTGGTTGACTGACTGACTGACTGAGGTGCAGTGACAGGTGTAAGGTGTTATTATATTAGGGAGTCGGCTTAGACTGGTTGATCGACTGGTAGACTGAGTGAGGCATAGTGACTGACATAAGGTGGGGTGTTACATTATTGACTGTTTAACTGACTGACCGAGGTACAGTACTGATTGGGGTTTAGTAACTGGTATTTAAAGAGTCAGGTTGGGCTACTGACTGGTTGACGGACTGGTAGACTGAGTGACGTATACTGACGGACGTAAGGTGTTATTATTCTATTACCGCGACGCCCATTACGCCCCAATAGAGACGTTGGGGGCGGGAACGGTGGTTAGGCCTTGTGAGATAGGCCGCCTGATAAACAAAACACATCATCATATTTCACCTTAAGAGAGGTGAGAGAGAGAGAGAGAGAGAGAGAGAGAGAGAGAGAGAGAGAGAGAGAGAGAGAGAGAGAGAGAGAGAGAGAGAGAGATAGAAAGAGAGAGAGAGAGAGAGGGGTGGCAAGAGTATATTATGCCACCGTGTGTGTGTGTGTGTTTGTGTTTTCTATGTGAATGAAAGACAAAAGGCAAAGCTACCTGAAACAAGTGTCTCCTCCACAGTTGAAAGAATGACAGAGCTATAATCAAGGTATGTTGGAGTCAAAATGTCTGAACACACGAAGCTTGAAGCAGTTTAAGTCATATAGCTCGAGGGAAATATAGATTGATGGAGAGAGTTCCAAAGCTTACTTGTTGAGTAGAAGAAAGACTGAAGTCTCGGTTCACTCTTGGGTTAGAGAGTTGGACAGAATAGGGGTGGGAGTGTGTTGAAAGACTTGTGTCTCCAACTCTCCTTAAGGGAGGAGGTATACACTGAAAAGGCTCTAAAGAACATTGATTGTTGTAATAGCGGTAGAAGAGTGAAATGGATGCAACATTGCGGCGTGCAGAGAGATTGTAGGGAATTATTAGTAAGAGGAAGTGAATTGATGAGACAAAATTCTTTTGACTCTACCTTTTCAAGAAATGCGGCATGGGTGGAACCTCCCCACACATGCGGAAAAA
The DNA here is from genome assembly GCA_037953745.1 of Lithodes maja. Lineage (NCBI taxonomy): Eukaryota > Metazoa > Arthropoda > Malacostraca > Decapoda > Lithodidae > Lithodes > Lithodes maja. Next base: position 16,339 of record JBAKBP010010833.1, on the reverse strand, counting down.
TACTTGATACATGGACGGACTGTAGCCTACCCCTATACAGAGCAAGAAGTTGTGCGGGGGTTAAAGAATCGACGGAGACAGTTCACCTAACTTCTGGAAAGCTTTTTTTTTTCTTTTTTGCAAGAGTGGTAATAATTATGCTCTTTCCAAGAAAAGTTAGGAGAAAATGAAACACCATGGATACTGATAGAAGATGAAGGGTTGTTGTGTGTATTGTTGAGGCATAAGGGATAGTCATGAGGAAGATCGTGACTGGTAAATAATTGGAGAACTTTGGTTTTGGAAGCATTGAAATTATGAGAGTTTCTCTGCTCCAATCGGAAATAGTTGATAGATCAGAAGATAGGAGTGTTGTTGCCTCAGCATGTGAGTGTTGGAGTGAATGAGTGCTGGGTTGTAATGGAAATTTAGTTGAATAGTGTAAAGTAGAGTAATTCAGCATGTGAGTGGATAGGACTAGAGGTACAGTTAAGGAGATCATTAATGAACATTAGAAAGAGTACTGAAGACAGACAGAACCTTGAGAAACACCGGAGTTGATAGGTTGAGGAAGTATGCAATGGTCGTCCAGAACCGCAGCTATGGAACGGGTAGAAAGGAAATTAGATATAAAGGCACAGATAGAGGGATAAAAACCGAAGGAGGGTAGTTTAGAAATTAGAGATTTGTGACAGACTCTATTGAAGGTTTTCAATATGTCTAGAGCAATAGAGGTCTCACTGAAGTCCTTAAAAGAGGGTAACCAAGAGTTAGTAAGATAAGAAAGATCACCAGTAGAGCGGCCCTTAATGAAACCATATTGGCGATCTGAAAGTAGATTATGGGAAGACAAATGCTTAAGAAAATTTGAATTCAGTATGATTTAAAAATAACTTTAGATATGTAAGAAATGAGAGCAATTGGACGATAGTTGGAGGTTTGAGAGCGGTCACCCTTCTTTGGGACAGGTTGAATAAGAGCAAATTTCCAGCAAAAAAGGAAAGACGGAAAGACAGAAACGAAAGAATTTGCCTAGCCAGGGAGTCAGGACGGAAGAACAGATATTGAATACATATTGAGCTTATAATCTATCTCTAGGATCCAAAGGGGTAAATAATATCTCCATAAACCATCTAAATGATATGGGAACTTCTTAACTGCATAAAAACGTCTAATGTTATACAGAATAACGGACAAAAAGGGTGTCATCGTTCTGAAGGGGTTAACCCCTTCACCCATGACACCTTTTTACCTTTAATGCTGGCTAGAATTAGATGATTTTATGCAATTTAAGAAGGGTCTATGTTATTAAGAGGGATTATTAAGATCGCATTTGCCCATTTGAGTCGTGGAGGTAGATTATAAACTCAGGAAAATCGTCCGATGGTAACCAGAATATGATGACAATTACGTAATGGTGGTGAAGTGGTTAACAAGAGCCGTGGGTGCGTGTAGGGAACCCATCATGTGAGAAATAGTGTCGTCTCACATATACGAACTTGCAGCCCCCAAGCGTCCTGTACAACAAAATATAATACAAAATACAAATAAATAATTAAAAAAAATAATTATGTGAGAATCGGTGTATCCCACAATTATACGAACCTGCAGCCCCGAGCGTCCTGTAGAAAAAAAAAAATAATAAATCCTACAAAACTCTGGTGTCCCTTGAAAAAAAAATCATAAAAAATCACAAAAAAAAACCTTGTGTTCCTTTCCTCAGCTGCCTCGCCTACAGCACTTCATTATAGCCAGACATATAATTTTTCAAAGTGATAAAACTCATTCTGATCAAACTACCGACTTGTCAATGGGGAGGATGGGGCACGTTAGGATCGCCTGTTGGTCCTTTCGCCCTTTGTCCCTTTGCCCACATACACACTCGATGTTTCCATATTTGATCCAGCAGGGCAATACGCAGGGGAGGCCTCATAGGCATGTGCTAAGGAGTTGCTGGAACTCCTGTTTCATTTGTCTGGCTTCCCTCATTGTTTCTGTTTGTGTCTCACCTACACAGAGTAATCCAGCTAGCTCCCATAAACACCTCCTCCTCCTATTCATTCCAATACACTAAGCAAATACGCCATACTTCTTTCCAATACACTAAGCAAATACGCCATACTTCTTTCCAATACACCAACACACGTTTAGAATGAGGGAGACACTTGTTACAGGCAGCCTTGCCTTTTGTCTCCTTCATACACATAGACAAAAATAGGTGAGGTCCACGAATATATGTAAGTGGGCTAGAGACTATGGTATTTGAGTGTACATCCTGAGACTGGTCCATCTGAAGTCCGTCACATATTGGGAAAGGGACTATTAGTGGGCGAAAGGACTTGTGGGCGAAAAGGGATACGGGCGAACAAAAAATCCATGTAGCCGATGTGGTGTGGATGAGGGTTGGCGGTTAAGAGAGTTATTATAGGGGCTTCCTTCCCCGGGGATAGCTATATAGATAAGTAGATAGATAGGTAGATAGGTAGATAGATAGAAAGGTAGATGGTTAGTTAGATAGATAGGTAGATGGTTAGATAGATAGGTAGATGGTTAGATAGGTAGATAGATATATAGATAGGTAGATGGTTAGATAGATAGAAAGGTAGATGGTTAGTTAGGTAGATGGTTAGATAGATAGGTAGATGGTTAGATAGATAGAAAGGTAGATGGTTAGTTAGATAGATAGGTAGATAGGTAGATGGTTAGATAGATAGAAAGGTAGATGGTTAGTTAGATAGATAGGTAGATGGTTAGATAGATAGATATATAGATAGATAGGTAGATGGTTAGATAGATAGAAAGGTAGATGGTTAGTTAGATAGATAGGTAGATGGTTAGATAGATAGATAATATAGATAGATAGGTAGATGGTTAGATAGATAGATATATAAGTAGATAGATAGATTGATAGATAGATATATGGTTGATTAGGTAGATAGATAGATATATAAGTAGATAGATAGATTGATAGATAGATAGGTAGATAGATAGATAGATATATGGTTGATTAGGTAGATAGATAGATATATAAGTAGATAGATAGATAGGTAGATAGATAGATAGATATATGGTTGATTAGGTAGATAGATAGATATATAAGTAGATTGATAGATAGATAGGTAGATAGATAGATAGATATATGGTTGATTAGGTAGATAGATAGATATATAAGTAGATAGATAGATAGATAAGTGTGAGTTAATATTTTTTAACATCGTTCATAACACCAATAACCCACAAATGAACTTAATAAGAGCATGTGATTCAAGGATCCGAACCGAGGATATCGCATACAGAACTTACACGCTCTAACCATTACACCATCAAGACAGTAATAAGTACAGCATTATGACGACGATTAATATCCATTTATCGAATACTGGATAATCAATGTAATCACGTACTGCACACAACTGCACTCTAAAATTAATAGCCTAATGATTAAGAGGGGTCACCCGCTTTTTTTGTCTTTCTCTCCTTTTCTCTTTTTCTCTGGCTTGTATCCATTCGGCCCCATTCAGCCAACTGTTTTAAGACGTTTATCCCCCATTCAGGTGTCGATTTCTTCATGGCGAGCGATAGCGAGCCAGCATTATATGGAGAAATCCGGCTTCGCCGGAGAAATTTTTTAATCGAAAAATGTACAAATTTAGCTTGCTGTCAAAAACAAAATATATATGCTGGCTCGCTACCGCTCGCCAGGAAAATATTGACATCTGGATGGGAGTAAACGTCTTAAGACATTAGGCTGAATGGGGCTTGATGGATACAAGCCAAAGAGAGAGGGAGAGAAAAAGAAAACAAGCGAGGTGGGGTCCCTTAAGCAAGAGGAAAGAATATGTTATGGGGCACAGATCAAATAGGACCGACCTCGCTACGACATATTCCTGAACCTAATGATATTATTTTTAACATCATGCTTAACACCAATAATTATAGGGTCTGGGGTCTGGCCTTCCTTGGGGGGGGAGAGAGAGAGAGAGAGAGAGAGTGAGAGTGAGCGAGAAGGAGAGAGAGAAATAGTTGGTTAGGTACCGTAGATAAATAGATAGATAGAAAGATCGATAGATATATAGATAGATAGATAGTATGTGTGTGTTAGGGGGGTCACCGTTTTTGTTTATCTTTCTCACCTTTCTCTCTTTCCCTGGCTTGTATCCATTTGGCCCCAATTCAGCCAACTGTGTTAAGCCGTTTATCCCCATCCAGATGTCGATTTATTCCTGGCGAACGATAGCAACCAGCAATGTATGGAGAAATCCGGTTTCGCCAGAGAAATTGTTCTATCAAATTTGTTTACAAATTTAGCTTGCTGTCAAAACAAATATATATATATATATATATATATATATATATATATATATATATATATATATGCTGGCTCGCTACCGCTCTCCAGGAAAATATTGAGACCTGGATGGGGTAAACGTCCTCAAACAGTAGGCTGAATGGGGCCGAATGGATACAAACCAGAGAGAGAGAGAGAGGGAGAGAAAAAAGAAAACAAGCGAGTTGGGCTCCCTTAAGAGAGTTATTATAGGCTCTGGCACCTGTCCATCCTTTACACTTCAGGGGTTTACATATATCAACACCCAATAGAGGTAGATAATACATACATACATACATACATACATACATACACAGAGCTATAAATAGACACATAGATATATAGGTAGAGATATATAGATAGAAACAGATAGAGTTATAATAGGGTGTGGTACGTACCTTTCCTTTCCTTAGCTCTAGGGATGATAGCCAGTATACTAGGATAATCAGAGAGAGAGAGAGAGAGAGGGATATAGCTATTATAGAGTTATTATAGAGTGTGGTACGTACCTTTCCTTTCCTTAGCTCTAGGAATATTATCCAGTACTAGGATATCAGAGAGAGAGAGAGAGAAAGGGAGGGATATATACCTGTATATACCGGTATATATATATATATATATATATATATATATATATATATATATATATATATATATATACTGTATATACTGTATATATATATATATATATATATATATTTTTTTTTTAAGGGTGTCTAGGTACTGTATAGGCATTACTGCACACTCCAAATAGGATATCAGTACTCATCTCCAAGGCATTACTGTGTCTACCAGTTATACTAGGATAACATCAATGAGTAATTATAACCCTTTGAAGAGTAGGACGCAATTTGACAGCTTATTCTGGCTATCATTATGCGATGCTATACAGTTTAGGTAGGATCTGTGGGAATTATAAGGGTAAAGAGTATCTCAATTAACCCTCCAGCTTCCATAGACATTTCCTAAACTGATTAAAATCGTCTATTAATAACAAGAAAACAGAAAAGAAATGCGTAGTCGGATCTTGAAAGGGCTTTACAAAAGGAGATCAGCGGAACTCAAACGATCATGGTAGCTCAGTTGCCTATACCATGGAAACAGATTAGTAGCTCTTGGTTGGACTGTTTCTAATTGCTCTTTATCTTCATTTATTGCAGAGATAAAGTTAATAGCTCTTGGTTGGACTGTCTTTAATCATTCCTTTATTGCAGAGATAAAGTTAGTAGCTCTGGGTTGGACTGTTTTTAATCACTCTCTATCTTCCCTTATTGCAGTGATAAAGTAATAGCTCTATGTTGGACCGCTTATAATCACTCTCTCTTCCTTTATTGCAGAGATAAAGTAATAGCTCTGGATTGGACTGTTTCTAATCACTCTTCATCCTTTATTGCAGAGATAAACTTAGTAGCTGTAGATTGGACTATTTCTAATCGTTCTATATCTCCTTTAATGCAGAGATAAACTCAGTAGCTGTTGATTGGACTGTTTCTAATCGTTCGATATTTCCTTTATTGCAGAGATAAACTTATTATCTCTAGATTGGACTGTTTCTAATCGTTCTTCATCTTCCTTTATTACAGCAGACCACAACTATTCAACAGCCTCCTGAATGAAGTGTCTCCATATGAACGTAAGTACCAGTAGCCTTGTTTTGGAGTGAAACTGTCTCCTAATTTGTTTATATGTGTTTATTTATATTTTTTCATTCAGGGCTGCAAGTGAAAGTAAATAGAAAATTATTACCAATATAATTATTATTTATATTATTGTTATGATTATTAATATTATCATTATTATTATGAAGAAGTGCGGGAGAGGGTACAACAGGGGAAGAGGGTTGTAGGAACGTTGAAAGCAGTTACAAATAGGGTGGTCAGTATGGAAGTGAAGAAGTCATTGCATGACAGTGTGGTAATCCCGACACTGACTTACGGAAGCGAAGCATGGACGTTTGAGAAGAGACTCAGACCAAAAGTGAGAGAGGTGGAAATAAGTTACTTGAGAAGTGCGTGCGGAGTTACATGGAGGGATAGACAGACGAATGAGGAAGTAAGGAGGAGGTGTGGTGTGGAGGTAGATGTGCTGGAAAGTGTGAAAAGGAACACCTTGAGATGGTTCGGCCATATGGAACGTATGGGAAGCGAGAGAATGACTAAGAAGGTATACGAGAGCGAGGTGGATGGACAGAGAGAGAGGGGTAGACCGAAAGAGAGGTGGAAGGATGGAGTGAGGAAGTATATGGATGAAGGCGGTGCTATTTGGGAGGAGGGGCGTCGACTGACGGGGGACAGAGGTGCATGGGGGCGGTTCGTTCGTGGCCACACCTTCGGGGATCACAGCGTCAGGCAATAGATAGATTGATAGATTATGATTACACACATGTTAATATCTGCACAAATCTTTACTTTTTACTTTAATGCATTAATATTTTGGTAATCACATTTGGTTAATTTAGTCCATCATTAGCCAATTTCCTGATACTTGAATACCCACTTGCGAGTTTCAGGCTATAAGGAAGTTGGAGCCGTAAACATCGATATTAAACATTAAATGTAATAATAATGTAGATAATGATGGATAAAAAAGGATGTTGAATTATGATTTATGTATAATGTGAATGTATTATAACCATAATATTATTCTAGCTGGTAATTCTGCTAAATATGGACGTCTACGGCTCCAACTTCCTTATAAAACGAAATTCGCAAGCGGTCATTTGCAGGATAAGAGGCTACTGCATCCTTGTTACATATTAAGGGGATATTTCCACTTGAGGGATTTTTTTCTTGACCCCTTTCTCCCTCATGTTTAGCACCATTGCTTTCTAGATTTTAAGACGTTCGCTTCATTTGTTTGGCGATTTTAAGAACTTTCGCCCCAGTTCTGTCAATTTTAAGACCTTTCGTGCCCATTAGGTGTCGATTTTTTTACTGATGAGCGATAGCGAGCCTGTAATTTAAGAGGAACAGGCCTTTGGCCGGAACATTTTTCTACTGAAAAATGTGCAAATTTATCTTTGGCCGGTTCTTTCTTAAATTACGGGCTCGCTATCACTTGCCAGGAAAAAGGTGACAACTAAATGGCATGAAAGGTCTTAATATTGACAAAGAATAGGGTGCAAGGTCTTATAATCGCCAAGGAAACGGGGCGAAAGGTCTTAAAATCTCAAAACCAAATATGCCAAACATGAGGGAGAAGGGGGTCCAGAAAAAGCGACTCCCTTAATCAAATATAGACATACACACACACAGCCCGTAGCCTAGTAGGTAGAGCTCTCGTCTCACACACGAGGGGTCGGGGGTTCAATCCCCGGCCGGGCTGAGACAAATTGGGCTTGTCTCCTTTCATGTGTTAGCCTCAGTTCACCTAGCTGTAAATAGGTACCTGGAATAAGTGGACGACGTTGTGACGTCCCATCTGGGGTTGGCAAAAATGGTACAAGGCGAGATGGGTATCAAATGGTTCACCTAAGCTGATGGCTACCTAAGCCTTCGGGCGAGACGGTACCGTCTATAGTGAGAATGGTACCATACAGATCCACCCTAAGCCTTCGTTTCCGATGTCGCCAATTGGCTAAAATACAGACTACACACACATCCACAGCCATTCCAACAGTACATAAAACACTTAACATGCATTTCACGCAATACATTCCCAGTTAAGGAGGCGCGATAATAATGAGCTTAGCTCGCATTGCGTGGATTCCCCTTGACGAACAAGTAACTGAGTAACACACACACCTACTGTACACACCTCTCGGTAATGAAGATAGAACCATATTTCATCAACTAGTGAAAGTGGTGGTGGCGAATATTTATAGATCAATGGAAAACGGGTTTCTTGTGTCGCTGTTCAGGGGAGATGGGTCGTTTTTTCTTGATCCCCTTCTCCCTCATTTTTAGCCCCATTAGTGTTTTTTAATTTTAAGATGTTTGTCCCATTAGTTTGTCGATTTTAAGACCTTTCGCCTCATTTCTTTGTCAATATTAAGACCTTTCATGCTATTTAGGTGTTGATTTTTTCCTGGCGAACGATAGTAAGGCTGAAGAACCGGCCTTTGGCCGGGAAATTTTTCTATCGAAAAATGTACACATTATTCTAGAAGGGGGATCTAATGGATGTTTTTTTAAGTTTGATGGAGGTCTAGGGAGGAAACTAGAAAAATAATATAAAGATACAAAAATGAGCAAATAAATACGCCCATCTCCCCTTAACACTGCCTTGCACCGGCCTGTCCCATTATCATAATAATTGTATTATTATTTATGAGTGTTTATTAAATTTGTTCTCTTGATTTTTATTTATTTATTTGTGGTATTTTTATTTATGTGTATGTATATTTTGTTTTGTATTTTTGTTTTAATATGTATGTATTTTTTCTGATTTTATTTATTTATTTATGGTATTTATTAATGAGTTAATTATTAATTATGTTCTATTGATTATATTTATTTATGGTATTTATTAATGTGTGTGTATTTTTTTATTGATTTTATTTTTATTTATTTATGGTATTTATTGATCTATCTATCTATTGCCTGACGCCGCGATCCCCGAAGGGGTGGCCACGAACGAACCGCCTCCACGCACCCCTGTCCCCAGTCAGTCGACGCCCCTCCCCCCCCAACCAGCACCGCCCTCGTTCATGTACTTCCTCACTCCATCCTTCCACCTCATATTCGGTCTACATCTCCCTCTCTGTCCCTCCACCTCGCTCTCGTACACCCTCTTAGTTATTCTCTCGCTTTCCATACGTTCCATATGGCCGAACCATCTCAAGTTGTTCCTTTTCACACTTTCCAGCACATCTACCTCCACACCACACCTCCTTCTTACTTCCTCATTAGTCTGTCTATCCCTCCATGTAACTCCGCACGCACTCCTTAAGTAATTCATTTCCACTGCTCTCACTCTTGGTCTGAGTCTCTCAACCAACGTCCATGCTTCGCTTCCGTAAGTCAGTGTCGGGATTACCACACTGTCATGCAATGACTTCTTCACTTCCACACTGACCACCCTATTTCTTGTTACTGCTTTCAGCGTTCCTACAACCCTCTTCCCCTGTTGTACCCTCTCCCGCACTTCTTCATCCATAGTCCCATCTTTACTCAACACACTGCCCAGATACTTAAAAGAGTTGACGATCTCCATCGCCTGACCGTTCAGCTTCACCTCACACTCTGTGACTTCACCCCTTTCGAAGACCATCACCTTGCTCTTCCCCGTATTTACCTTCAAATTCCGTTTTTCGCACACTGTTCCAAACTCATTTACCAGACCCTACAACTCCCATTCATTATCACTCATCAGAACTGTATCATCCGCAAACAGCAGTATAGGTAGCTTCCACTCAATTCCCTCCCTTTTCAGCGATACACCAACATCCACTGCTCTTGATAGTATTTCTTTCATGACTCCATCCATATATACAGTAAACAACCACGGGGACATCACACACCCCTGTTTCAAACCAACATTCAGGTCAAAGAACTCGCTCTGCTCACTCTCCACACGTACTTCCGCCTTTGCACCCTCATACATGCTCTTCACTGCTTTCAGCAACTTGCCCTCTACTCCGTATATTCTTAGTACTTTCCACAAACCTTCTCTATCCACTCTGTCATAGGCCTTCTCCATGTCCATAAAGGCAACATACACCTTTTGTTTCTTCTCCAGATACTTCTCCACAACACAATTCAGGGTAAAAATCTGATCTACACATCCTCTTCCCTTCCTAAAACCTCCCTGCTCATCGCCTATCCATTTCTCCGTTCTCACTCTCACTCTCTCAATCACTACCCTACTGTATACCTTCCCTACTACGCTTAGAAGACATATTCCTCGGTGGTTACCACACACTCCTCTTTCCCCTTTGCCCTTATATAGGGGGACTATTATGCCAGTCTTCCAGTCATCGGGTGCACTCCCCTTCTCCCATGCTAGTTTGCACATTTTCCATACCCATTCTATCACTATCTCACCACCATACCTCAACATTTCCCCACACACTCCATCTGTTCCTGGTGCTTTCCCCAATTTCACTCTTTTCATGGCTTCCCACACTTCTGACCTGATCCCCACCTCCTCCTCCACTACTTCTCTTCTTCTCCCTCCCATACCATATCCAGCTATGTTTGCTGGCTCTTCATTCCTTACATTTAGCAACTCACTGAAGTACTCCCTCCATCTTTCGACTCTCTCTTGCTTCTCGGCTAGCATTCTCCCATTCTTATCTTTCACACCCTTACTGTTTCCCTTGCTACCTTCCCTAACTTTCTTGACTTCTTTCCAGAACAGTTTCTTACTCTCCCTCCATTTTACACTCAGATTCCTTCCAAATTCCTCATCTACTCTTCTCTTACTTTTCTTCACTACTCTCTTCACCACCCTCTTACTCTCCACGTACCTCGCTCGTTTCTGTCTCTCGGAATCTTCATTCCCTCTACTACCCAACCACTCTCTATATGCTTTCTTCTTTTCTTCCACAGCTATTCTTACCTCTTCTGTCCACCATACTGTACCTTATATACATTCACATTTATTGATGTGAATGTATATTTTTCTGTTGATTTTATTTATTTATTTATGGTATTTATTAATGTGTATGTATATTTTCACTTGATTTTATTTATTTATTTATGGTATTTATTAATGTGTATGTATATTGTGACGCTTCTGCATAGTAGCCACGTCTGCCTAGCCGTTTAGAAACCGGCTGGTGGCAGCCGGCCGGCCGGCTTTTCCTTAGTATATATCCTACGACAATGTAACTAATGTCTGGGATATTCTTATGTTGTTTCACAGCTTGTAGCTGCCCTTATTCTTAACCAACGCATCTTAGTATATTTTATTCTCGATAGTTGATTGTTTCATTATAATATATAAGATGTAAGTCTAGTGAGAGTGGGAGGAGACGAGCGGGAGAGAGAGACCGGCTGGGGGACGTTGCTTCGCATGGAGAGTCTAGCTTGAGACGAGCCTGATGTTGCCATATGCATTTGATTGCAACGTTAGGCTTAGTTTCGACTCACCCACGGGGTAGAGGATTTTGACCCGGCAACTGTGTTGAGTGTTGCCAAGCATGGGATGTATTCTGCATGCCTAGGGCGGGGTCCAGACAGATTCAAGACTCAGAGCTCACCTCACTGTCGTACCCTTCGGACCCCCTTGATATCTATCCCTCTCAACCCCACTTAGAAACTTTCTCTCTTACTTTGTATACCTTCCTTCCACTACTTCACCAATCTATTTAATTATCCCATCCCCTTGATAGACCTTATATCTATTATTGTATTAACGACGAGCTCTCAGATAACTAGATAGGATTTTGGGCCTTATGCGGAGATGTAATTATTAATGAGACCTAGGAAGCTTTTTTTGTTGTCTCATATTTGGTGGTTTCATGCTTGCTAGTGTGTTCTTGTGTCAGGTTAGCAGGGGCTAGACCGGAGGGGAGGCTTTTTGCGATCCTTTAAGTAAAGTCTGCTGGTGCGAGTCCTGTGGACCCGCACGACTTTACTAGGATACCCGTGGGAGTCTGGGGGCATTTTCTTGTCTGTGTCCCTGTGTGTCTAGCGTTGTGTTGTGTGAGCCCTTGCCTAGTCCACTCAGCACTGCGCTAGCATGTCTTGCTTTTGTTTTAGGGTCGCCAGGAGAGAGTCAGATACTTGCGATCTGAGTCTCTCAAGAGAGCACCCTTTCAATTAGAGTAATTTGGCGCACAGACTTGGGAACGTCCCTAGGCTAGAGCAGGTGGCTCAGCCCGGGTATCCGAAGCCTATATCCTTCCGGCTAGACCTCTGCCACCTGGCAGATTAACAGCTAGGTGTTTATCATCTCTGTATGCTTGTTATTGTGCCACAGTTTACCGTTTGTGTGAGCATTGTGAGTCAGGGTGTGTCTTAGAGACTCTGTCCGAGCAGGCTTGCCTGACTAAGAGTGAGAAGCACACCTGTATGTGGTTATGTTGCGAGTTGCTGCCTTTATTTAATTATACCGATGCCATTATACACTGTATGTCCTATCACTAGTATTTATTCCTGCTTATGAGTTAAGAGTTCTCTAAATCCGTAACGTACTTTCTTTGCTAAGCATTAGATCCTACAGTAGCCGCATGCAGTTTAGAAACCCGCATCTTGTCTACCGGTACGATGTTTTGAGGACTGTTTGCTTTCACCTTCTTTCACGCAGGGGTGATTAGTTGTATTAATTAACGAAACGTTAAATGTACTTTCTTCTAGTTTGTTATTAAATTGTTTCTGCAATTTAATTCCGTTATCTATCTTTTCCTTGAAGCTTTAAGTCAACTTAATTGTGTGATCTTTTATATAGCCTGCTTGACTATCAGCAGTCTATAGTGCGTGCACCCTGTAACCGAGTCATAGGATACCTCGTTGTCCAGGCAGGACTCTTGACGGTTTAGGGTGGTTTGTTGCCTGGGTTTATAGATAAGGGTTGGATCTAGCGTTTTCCGTTGTTGCTTGTTGCCGCATACCTAGTCCAATAGAAAGAGCCCAGTGTTTATATATCCCAGGACGTAACAATATTTCTTCTATTGATTTATGGTATTTATTAATGTGTATGTATATTTTATTTTTATGTATTTGTGGTATTTATTAATATGTATGTATTTTATATTTTTATTTATTTGTGGTATTTATTAATGTGTATGTATTTTTTCTATTGATTTTATTTATTTATTTATGGTATTTAATTATGTGTATGTATATTTGTATTGGTTTTATTTATTTATTTATGGTATTTAATAATGAGTGTGTATATTTTCTATTGATTTTATTTATTTATTTGTGGTATATAATTATGTGTATGTATATTTTATTTATTTATTTATGGTATTTAACCCTCCTGGCCCGGGCAGGCTCTCTTAATGACGGAGCTCGTATTCGGGCGATCTGGTCGAATATCAACAAAAGTAAACTAAGGCTAATCTCGCTTAATATATTACCTACATTAATCAAACATATATAGAAATGAGCGCCTTACCTTCCTGCGTAGAATGGCATTGAGTAGAGCTCTCTAGCTCAACTGGTTCCGGAGTGATGGTGATGGAAGTGGAGGTAACTTTTGCCGCGTATTTACCTCGGCGCGTCCGAACACTCAACCGCGGCCCCGGCTACGACGCCCAGTTACACTCGTCGCTCCACACGCAATTATGCCGGGAAGCGATTTGATAGTGTTTTATTGGTTATTCTGTCATTTATTATAGTTATTATGTTATTTTCACTCAATAAAGTTATTTATATGAACTTATTTGTGTCTCTGTCACTTATTACTTAATTTTATTATTATTATTATGATTATTAGTGTCACTTTCACTGGACTTTGATAATTGGTAGTGTCATTTCCCCTTTTATGTATTGTTAGGTAAGCTAATAAAATATATAGTGTCACTGTCACTTGTTCATATTGTTATGAAGGCACTTATTATTACTTGTGTGTGTCTCTTTCACTTATACTTAGTTTTATTATTATTATACTGTCACTTTGACTGGCCTAGGGTTATTGAGTGTCATTTTCACTTATTTATTGTTAGAAATATATATTTTAGTGTCACTTTCACATGTTCATATTGTTATTGAAGGCACTTATTATTACTTATGTGTCCTTTTCACTTATACTTAGTTATATTATTATTCTTAGCCTACATTTGAGTGTCACTTTCACTGTTGTCACTTCCACTTCAAAAGTTTGTTAGAGTGTGGAAGTCGTTGAAGCAGGTGCCAGCACACAGTCCAACTTGACACTCGAGGCATTCCCAAGTGGTTTTTGTTGGTTTGAGGGGTCTGCGAGTTGTGTGGCTGCACACATGGCACCTCTTCTGACTCCTAGCATTACTACCTGGTGCTTTGAAAGGAAGGGCGTTGAGCTGGTGCTTCCTGAAGAATTCAGCACACCCCGTTCTGTCAAGCTGGCCTGGTCCTTGTATTGGCCTGCCTGGTGTACCCGCATGTTTAGCCAGGAGCTCAAGTAGCACCTGCTTGTGGAACTTCCGCAGGGATTTGTACTTCTTGGCTCCTGGAGTCCTCAGACAGTAGATGTTGTAGGCATTGAGGACCGACATATCTACCGTATGCAGGATAAACTTCTTGTACCACCTGCAAGATGTTCGCAGGCAGTCGATGAAGCCCATCTGCATGTCGGACTTGTCGACGAGGCGCATATTGATGTTATAATCCAGAACAGCAGCTGGTTTTTGGACGGGGTTCTTGGTTGTTCGGTCCACCTTCCCTGTGGCGACCATCTGGGCCTTGTGGCATGTGGTGAGGAGGTTGACCTTGCGCTGGTCATGCCAGTGGATGGAGAGGATGGGGCCACTTTTCTTGTTGAAGATGTCCGCCTTCTTCGTCTTGGTTGGGTAGCCTGGCATGCCCTTCCTTTTGCCCTTGACTGTGCCGACAGTTCCGGTCTTGCGGTCATGGAGGTACTTGGTCAGGAGAGGCGACGTGTAATAATTATCTGTGTAGAGGATGTGGTTTTTATTGAAGTGCCTCTCCATCATCTTCTTCACTACAGCGCCACCAAAACCAATGAGAGGGTCAGTCACAACTTCTCCAGCCTTACCGCTGTAGACTATAAAGTCCAGCACATACCCCGTCAAGCAGTCGCAGAGGACGAAGAGCTTGATGCCCAAGCGGTGTCTCTTGGACGGGATATACTGTCGGAAGTGCAGCCTACCACGGAACAGGACCAGAGACTCGTCGAGGCACATCTTCTGGAAAGGAATCAGGTATGTGGTGAACCGATGACGTATCATGTCATACAGCTTCCTGATCTTCCATAATGAGTCGGGAAGGTGGACTGCCATGTTGTTTGTCAGGTGGAGGTAGGAGAGGATGTCGAAGTACCTGTCCCTGGACATGTATTTGCCAAATGATGGAGTCGTTATGATGTCGCCAGTGATCCAGTAGTCAGCCAGAACGTGCTTCCTTATATGTGTCATCAGCATTGTGAGTGCCAAGAACACATATAGTTCTGCCACAGTGAGAGCTCTCCATGCCACCATCTTGGCACTGGTCTTCCTCCCAAGAAAGTTGGCACAGATAGCATGGTGGTGATT
Source organism: Lithodes maja (assembly GCA_037953745.1). NCBI lineage: Eukaryota > Metazoa > Arthropoda > Malacostraca > Decapoda > Lithodidae > Lithodes > Lithodes maja. The sequence goes on along the minus strand of JBAKBP010010833.1, from coordinate 953 downwards.
TGTCGATTTGTCTCTTTGACGAGGTATTCCATGACTTCATTGTCATAGAAGCCACAGAAAAGTTCACTGGGGTTAGCATCTGGGCCACAGGGATATGCTGGTGACACCCCAGAACCCATCTGTACCTCGTCAAAGGCAGGACAATCTGGCTCAAAATCAGGTCCATCTGTCCACACAAGCAGGTCGGATGCTGATGCTCGAGGTCGTGCTGCAGCAGGCACACGCCCTGGACGCCCTGGCACACACCCTTGGCCACGCGGACGCCCAGGCGGACGCCCTGCATGCCCACGCCCAGGCCCAGGCCCAGGCCCAGGGGCAGCGGCGTCGGCAGGCTGACCACGTCCACGACCTCGCCCTCTCGCTCGTTTTGTCGGCACTTCCTCTTCCTCTTCCTGTTCCTCTTCCTCCTCAGGCGACGTCAGGTCATCTGGGGCAATGTTGGGGGTCGTCAGCATCCTCTTCAGGAGACAATTCTGGTGAAGAAGTGACCGGGCGTCGGCGGTGTGGGGCGCGGGAGGCTGCGGGAGCTTCAAGAATGGGAGCCGAGGCCTCGGGAGTTGGGCTCCTTTTGCGGCGAGCCGAGGGCTTTTCAGCAGCAAATAATGCTCTGCGGTGTGTTGTGGCCTGTGGCACATCACCAATACCACTTGAAGAGGCCCTTTGGTCATCCTGAACGAGAGATGAAGGCGAGGGTTGTGGGTGACCCACGCGGCGTCCCGTGTCAAGGCGTCGGGACAATGGAATGCGGGTGGTTGCTAGGCCAGGGTCGGCGTCATTATTGCTATCTTCAGCTTCCCTATGCTTTTCTGCGGCTGCCCTGCGTGCTTTTTTAGCTGCACTTTTGACCAATGATTGTTTGTAGAAATATTTGCCCACTTTCTAGGGCGTACGGGCAGGCAAAGGGGAAGGTACTGAGCTAGGGCTAGGGCTAGGCCTAGGCTGACCTAGCAAAG
>JBAKBP010010832.1:0-75614 GCA_037953745.1 Lithodes maja | reverse complement strand
GAATGGGCCTGAGCATCTAGATAGATAGATAGATGATATGAAATACAGACGACATTAATCATGAACAATACTAGTTATTTATCTAACAATATGTTGGCATTGCTCATTTTTAATTAAGTACATTTAAGCTTATTGTAGTCAGCTTAGGACATTAATTGTCTTCGCAATTACATATCATAAGATTTATAAAAATAAGTCGGAATTAGTTTTTGGCAGCAACTATATTAAAACTGGTTCTATACAGTTTAGGACAAGCAGAGTGAGTCGAGCGGTAATAAATCTGGCGTTGGTTCCCAACAGAGGTAACAGCAACAACAACAAATATACACACACGCACACACACACATAATTACAACATATACATTAAAACGCTTAATGATTATCTGCTTCATTATGAGGGGAAACGTCAAATGAATAAAATATAAATATAAATCAATAACTGGATGGTGTCGCATCAATAACAACAACAAAATCACCATCAATAACAACACGAACAGTATGCTAACTATATTAAAAATATAATGGTAAGGTAAATGAACTAATCATATTTTTTTTTGGGTGGATGGGACTCGTTAGCCTTGGTCGGCAACCAATCTAGGGGAGACCACCTTATACAAATCCGGGTGGATGGGACTCGTCAGCCTTGGTCGGCAACCTGTCTAGGGGAGTAAACCTGATACAAATCCGTACTGCTTATCTAAGTATAAGGCAGGTTAGTGGATGGACTAGCCGAACACCACTGTAGAAAAATAGTGCTAACAGGATACATAGAGGGCCTCGGAGTCGGACGGGTCCTAAAGTGAGTGGTCAATCCTGTAAGTCCTTCAGTAAACTGGCTCGGGTTATCCCTCTTACAGGGAATAGGTCCGCTTGGGGGCCTTCTGTGTATGGCCACCCTCATTAAGGAGAGTAAGGCGTCCGGCAATAGATAGATAGATAGATATTTTTAAAGATCATGGTAACACTATTAAATGTAAAAATTTAGCTTGCTGTCAAAACAAAAAATATATATATATAGGCCTATATAATTATATGCTAGCTCGCTACAGCTCGCCAGAAAAAATATTGACACCTGGATGGGGGTAAATGTCTTAAAACAGTAGGCTGAATGGAGCCGAATGGATACAAGCCAAAGAGAGAGGGAGAGAAAGAGAAAAAAGCGAGGTGGGCTCCCTTAAAAAGAAGGAGGGGGAGCGGTCAAAATAAGAAGGGAGGCGGTAAAAAAGAAGGGGGGGGGGGGAGACAAGGAAGAGACACAACCAAAAGAAAGCCACAGAGAAGAGGAGAGAGACAAGGAAGAGAAAGGTGAAAGAGGGAAACAAGAGGAGAAGAGATTAGAAGGGGGGGGGGGGGAGAAAACTAACCAAAAACTAAATCAATAACAAATAGGGGGGGGGGGGGGGGCGTTGAAAAGATGATCTCCCCGAACATTCACCAGACCAGAGGACGATCGAGAGAAGACAGTGGAGAAGGGAGGGACAGGGCTAGGAGTTGAACAAGAAAGGAATATAATGGAGAACAAAAACACAGGATAAGGGGAAAACCAGGAGGAGATGAGAGGGAAAGGGAAAGTGAAAGAAAGGGGAAAGCAAAATACAGAAAAAGGGAGGAATATGAGAGGATGCAAGGAGCGAGAGGTTAGGAGTGGTATTCTTAACCCGGCAAGTGCGATAGGCCTCACGGAAGGCTTCCTATAGGGAACGCGATAGGCCTCACGGAAGCAAGACCATAAAAAAAGCCTTCCATAAAAAAAAAGGGCCTATCAAAACAAAGGAATTTGTCTCTAGGTGAGATAATTCCCCTCCAGTACTCATCCATGTAAATCTCACCCACCCACCTCCCTCCTTCCCCACCTTATTCCCCCTCCCTCCCCTCCTCAATTATCACCTATTTTTCCTCTTATTATCATCATTTATCGGTTATTTTTCTCTCCCGCGATAATGTAGCACAAGTGGGTTGCAGAAAAGATTGTTATGTAACACCCAGACACCGGCCACACCGCCCCGCTCGTCTCAGTTACCTCACAGACAGCGAGAGAGGAAGGTTGCCTGTGGCTCTCTCTCGCCTGAGATTATGACCGGGTGGCCAATATCTTCGTTTTTCACCACCCAAATGCTTTTCCCACTTATTTTAGCACTCTTGAAGGTTCATATATACATCATATATGTAAAATAAAAGCATACCGAAAACAAATAATGCTCTATATTGTAAATATAACGAATTCTGTCAGAATCCAAGGCTAGAAATGCACAAATAACTACCCTAGCCCCTAGGTCTATTTAGCGCTTGTCAGGTTAAGGAAGCCCACCTTGCTCTTTTCTTTTTCTCTCCCTCTCTCTTTGGTTTGTATCCATTCGGCCCCATTCAGCCTACTGTTTTAAGGCATTTACCCCATCCAGGGGTCAATATTTTCCTGGCTAGCCAGCATAAACTGTATATATTTTTGTTTTGACAGCAAGCTAAATGTGTACATTTTTTCGATAGAAAAATGTCTCCAGCGGAGCCGGATTTCTCCATACAATGCTGGCTCGCTATCGCTCGCCAGGAAGAAATCAACACCTGGATGGGGATAAACTTCTTAAAACAATTGGCTGAATGGATACAAGCCAGGGAAAGAGAGAAAGATAAACAAAAGTCGGTGACCCCCCTTAAATGTACAGTACGTAAGTGTCAAAGTGAAATGCAGACGGGCAGATATAATATAGCCTACTTATACAGACGTCGATTATTGTACAATATTTACAATTCCGTCAACGAAATAAAAAACAGTCCCAAGCCCACAAATATGACCAATAAAGAATAGGTTTTCACTCAGCATTATTGTTACGAGTTGTGAACAGTCAGGTGAAGGTATTGAGGGATAAGCCTTTACAACGGTACCTCGTAGCTACTTTCTACTTATCCTATTTTCTGAAGAGTGTAGAGAGGGGAGAAGGGTTGTTGGAGAGAGAGGAAGCTGTTGGAGTGGCTTTGTTATGTGTGTTATTAGTCTGTATACGTCAGTTTTATGAGGGACAAAAGCTGTCAGGCACGAGACAGGTCGTTAGATTAACCCACAGGACCCCAGCACCGCAGTGTATGCGTCAGCAATGTATGTAACGCCAAACCCCAGCGACGCATAGGGTGCGTCGCGGTTAATTACTACGGTCCTATGGGACCTAGAGGACTCGGCTTTGTATGGGAACTGCGTAAGTATCCCACGCAACAATGCGATGGTTGAAAACACACAAAGTCACAACCGCGTGTGTGTGAGCGTGCAAAAACGTGTTTTGCATGTTTTTTGCCTATCCATTTCCCCATGTTAATTCTAACTTACAGGCGCCCCTTAGGACCCCTTAATGACCTAGGGGATCGGGTTTTTGTTGTTTTTCCTTAATTTCTAACCCATTCCAGGTGTTTTCTGATTTTTTTTTTTTTTGACGACCTTCTGGGCCGTCATATATATATATAATATATATTATATTGTCTGGGGCTCAGTGGATTAAGGGGGGCCACTGGCTTGTTTTATCTTTCGCTCCTTTTCTCTCTTTCCCTGGCTTGTATCCATTCGGCCCCATTCAGCCAACTGTTTTAAGACATTTATCCCCATCCAGGTGTCGATAATTATCTTCCTGGCGAGCGATAGCGAGCCAGCATTGTATGGAAAAATCCGGGTTCACCGGAGATATTTTTCTATCGAAAAATGTACAAATTTAGCTTGCTGTCAAAACAAAGATATATATATGTTGGCTCGCTACCGCTCGCCAGGAAAATATTGACACCTGGATGGGGGTAAACGTCTTAAAACAGTAGGCTGAATGGGGCCGAATATATACAAACCAAAGAGAGTGGGAGACATGCAGCAGAGCCGAAACCACAAGCTCGCCATCCATAACCTAACCAAACAGTATCGGTTGATTCGTCGATTGAGAACTACTGGTCAAATTATTTCCTGGTTGAATTGGTCACTTGCGAATTTCGAGGTACTGTATAAGGAAAGTCAAGCTCTTCGACTAGATATTTAGCAAAAATACATGCTAAAATGCGCTTGCAGTGTTCAAACAAGCAAGAAACTAATATATAACACAATCAGTAACCAAAAGATCAATTGGTAATCATGCGATGCTATTAGAATAAGCCAATCAGATTAACACACAAAGAGCGGGTGGTAGGGTATTTTACACTGTGCCGCCCAGCGGGGGGTTTTTACCCTAAATAGGGTTGTTTCCGTGCTCATTTTCATGCATAAACAAGACCCTGAGCGTAAAACAAGTATCTATCCCTGAAAGGGCGTAAACAGAGCTTTCCAATGACACCCGAACCATCCTTGAACGACCACTGGTTCTCTTGCAACGATCGTGCAACACGAGTGCAAAAAACATAAAATATGGTAATTTCCGTACATATTTCCCTGTGTAGCGAGTGAGAGGAGGGGGAGGAAGGTAGAATACAGTTCAGTACGTCCACGGTGGTCGTGGGAAGCGGTCATAAGGTTACTACGCTCGTCCCACCGCTCAGCTCTCTCTCTCAGCAACATTACGTGCTGAAAATGGCACTCGACAGCTGTCGTGCACCGTCACATAGTCCAAATTTATTTAACTCGACAGATGTCGTGCGCTGTTGGTTAAGGGTTAAGGACAACAGCAACAACAACAACAAGATGGAGCAAATGAAAACATGGAAAAAGGAATTAACCCTTTCTGTACCGGTGATGTCTTTTTAGTTTATCCTGACAACTTTTAAATGATAATATTCACTTTAAAAAGGGCCTCTAACAATTACCAAGCTTCGAACTATCTCGTTTAACCCTTTTTACTACCACAGATCCTTCTTAATCTGCCTAAAATCGTCTAAGTATAGGTAGAATACAACTAAAAAAGACGATGCGGTATAGAAGGAATTAAGGACAACAGTAACAAAATAGAGGGAATGAAGGTAAATTGAGAGAAGGTAAACACAGCAGAAGGAAGACAAAGTAGAAACCAGACAGAGTGAACATTATGGAGAGAGAGAGAGAGAGAGAGAGAGAGAGAGAGAGAGAGAGAGAGAGAGAGAGAGAGAGAGAGAGAGAGAGAGAGAGAGAGAGAAAAGAGGGGAAAATGGATGGTAGTTGATTGATATTGTATTAGTGGGGAGATCAGGTTTACCCTTCTCTAATGCTACCCTTATTCTGGCGTCTCTCTCTCTCTGTTGTTTCATTATTTTCTGTCCACAGTTCATTTGGATATATTTGACATAATATATTCCATAAACCAAAACATTAAGATACATCACAATATATATATATATATATATATATATATATATATATATATATATATATACTGTATGTATAGACAGTAATAGGTTACATCATGCATGAAGTTTTAGTACTTGGTGCCGTGATTGATAATGTTGATGACTGGAGGTAGTCGACACCCTACCCTGGAGCCAATGTTTACACCACCGATGGACTCTCTCTCTCTCTCTCTCTCTCTAGTTAGTTAAAATAGGACTTCAGAGGCTGTCAACCCTATAGGATTATTAAACCAGCACACTGTAAGTCAAGAATAACGTTAGGACTGAAACCTCTCTGCAAGAACTCCAGTCCCTTTTGCTCTCTCTCTCTCTCTCTCTCTCTCTCTCTCTCTCTCTCTCTTCACTATAACTATGGTTCTTGCCGACCCGAAAGTTGGAGAGCTTGGTGGGGAGAGAGCTTTCCACTTTACTGTCACACCCCTAAACCCTAGCATATACCTTTTTGTCTTTTTGTATTTGTTGTCTTTTTATTTAGATTTAGGGCCGGACTGCCTAGTTGGGACTGCAAAGTTTGTGTATCTATGTAACTCTAAATAACTATTTAATTCTCTCTCTCCGCAAGATGTTATATACGATCCTATCTATAACTTTGTAATACCCTGTAGCCGCTGTTATGACCGGCACTACGAAATAAACAAGGGCACTTAATAATGGACTAGATGATAGGCTATACCTGCAACAACGGTACACTAATTCCAAACCCTCGAACTATTACGCCTGTGAACAAAACACTTAAACCCTCCAGAGTTAATCTACTGGATAACGGGGTATCAATTAACTGGGTTTTAGTGCACTTCTACAAAGGCTTTCCGGTGACGGCAAAGCCTACTCACAACAGGAGTACTTTACGTTAATAAAATGCTCTTAAGTAATAACAATGCTTGAATAAACTATAACAAGATTTAATAAAGGAGTATATGCTTACGTTAACTTTAGTGTGAGTCTGTACTCAACACTAAACTCTTCAATGCTCTATGAAAACACTGGTAGTCTAGTCCTACAGCAAACAGATATGGAATCTTCTGAAAACGTCTGATGCTCTAAGATGCTCGTTAATATAGAACAGAAATAATGCAGGGGCAGGACACCAAAGCGTGTATCTTAAATACACCAATAAGTAGGATTATTATTATTATTATTATATGAGATGCCGAAGTCTCCAACCAGGGTGCAGAAACACCATCAAGATCAATCCACACAAAACACCCGGAGGCACTGGAGAGAGACTATGGCAACTTAGGAAAAAATAAAAACATACACTGTATACTGTACTGTACATATACACATATTAAACACAGATAACATATTATGCAGTGGAGGATATCAAGCTTAAATATAATACAATAAAATAGAATAAAATAAGTTTAAAAATTAGAATTAATGCTGCAAAAAAGCATTAACTCTAGACTTAAAAATGGAGATATTAGCTGAATTGACTAGCTCATTTGGCAACTTATTCCACAAGTCAACCATGGCCGGCACAAAACACCGTGAAAATTGTGTAGTAGAAAAATTAACACGGCTCATGGCAAGATAATTAAGATTGCTTGTGAATCTAGTTGCACGAGCCCGGACATAGGGCCCAGGCAGAACCCCATGTAAGGGATGCTGAGGGTTGTTAAAAACTTTAAATAAAAGACTAAGGGCACCAACTTTACGTCGATGACACAGATCAAGAGACAAATTAGGTAAAATAAAACTGATGGAATTTAGCGACCTGTCAAGCAACATGAGATGGCAGTCAGCTGCTGACAACCAGACAGGTGAGCAGTACTCGAAATGTGGCAAAATAAAAGCATAAAAAGACTTGATAACTGTGGCGTCACAAGCAAATGTTTTATAAACCTTGCGAAGCAGACCAATTTTTTGGGAAATGGAAGAGGAGAAAGAACGAATATGCTTTTCAAAAGTAAGTTTGGGATCAAGAGTAACTCCTAACAAACGCAGAGTATCCACATTCTCAATTTGCTCGCCAGAAACTTGTAGATAAGGATGGGGAGGATCCAAGGTACGAGATCTGCTGATGATAATGGAGTGTGTTTTACTAGCATTAAGTTTCATGCCCCAAAGTTCACACCATGATGTAATTTTGGCTAAATCCCTATTCAAAGCAGTAGCAATTACGTGTCGATCTATTGGTGATGCAATTGACGCATATAAAGTTGAATCATCAGCATAGGAGATTAGTTTATTTTCAAGCTCGGAACACAGGTCAGCAGTAAAAATAATAAAAAGCAAAGGCCCAAGGACACTGCCTTGTGGAACACCAGAAACAACAGTAACAGAAGGGGAATGACACCCATCAATGACCACAGACTGAGATCTTTTCGTCAAAAAATCTTCAAAGATCCTTAAAAAATTGCCACCAATACCAATGAGCTGTAACTTAAACAGAAGTGCTTTATGGTTGACTAAATCAAAAGCAGAACTAAAGTCAATAGCCACGACGCGAGACTCATGTCCCTGGTCCAATGAAGATTGCAAGTCATGGGTGAGTGTCAGAAGTGCATCACATGTACCCAGTCCCTTACGAAAACCAAACTGTGAGTTTGGTATCGAATTATGACTATTACAATAAGAGGAAAGGCGTCTGGACAAAAGCCTCTCATAGAGCTTGGATAGGATAGGTGTAATGGAGATAGGGCGATAGTCATTAGGAGATGATGAGGCAGTATTTCCCTTTGAAATAGGAGTGATAATAGCCTTACGCCAGCAAAGAGGAAAACTACCTGATTTCAAAAGCAACCTAAACACCACTGCCAATTTAGGTGCCAAGACCACTGCAACCTTTTTAAAAAAGAGAGGGAAAAACCCATCCGGGTCTGTGCCACCATAGGTATCAAGATCCAGCAAGTACCTTTTCAGTTCAGCTGATTTGAATGCCATTGAATTGAGGTTGGGTCTAGGGAAACATGTCAATGGCAAAGACAATTCCTGATTACTCTGCTTATTAATAAAAATATTAGATAGAATATTGGCCTTCAATAATGGATAAAAAGAGATGGAGCCATCAGAATCACAAAGAGGAGGCATGGAGGAATCTATTCCAAATAAAGAGGATTTCAAAGCGGACCACCATTTATGAGGCTGTGTAGCTCCTGCCAGAACATCCTGAAGATGGGAGTTATAATCCCTCTCAGCACCATCATAAACTCTCTGCGCAGCAGATATATATATATATATATATACATATATATAACAAGGGAGTGCAACAACTCTGTGACAGCACTAATAATAACCACTCAAAACAGTACTTCCTTAGCCAAAGTAACAGCCATACTGGGTTGTGCACCAAGCATCAACCTAGGCTAAAATAATATGTGAATTCCTAAAGCATACACAGTTAAAGTTAATAAACACAATGCTGTCTTTATTACTAATAAAGTCTAGCAGCGGCATAAAAGGCACCAGGAGTCTAGGCAGAGCGCAAGCATGCTCGTAGCCTACTGTCTCCCCTTGAACAGATTTCCCTTATGTTACGTTAAGTGACTAGGAGGCTCTCTTGGTAAGTCCAGATCTCCAGTATCTGGTCTTATCCTGGCGCTCCACAAAGGTCAACACAATGAGGTAGCGAGCATACAAGAAAGTGTAGGCAAAAGCCCTTCGCTTTTATACTGCTACACTCGCAAAGGAGACAAGCATTACAGGCACCTAGCTCCGTCGAAGTCGTACAGGCTCTAACATGCCATGTACATAACTCCGACAACGACTAAAGATACCCTCCACTGTCTAGCATTAAATAGTAACAAAGAACAACTCAATAATTAGAAGCACCCAATGATAATATGACTCATGTGACTATGACTAATAATCCCTAAAGCTAGTGCAAAACATATATGTGAGAACTGGTGCTGGTAATACGACTGGCCGACTATGGAAGTCATATGCAGAACCAGAAGGGATAAGTAATTGAATAAAGATGAGAAGTAATGGAAAAGAAGTTCAGAGAGAGAAACAGTAGTACAGGGGTTAGATTGGGGGACAGATTGCAAGGGATGTCTAGGACCAAGCACACTATGCCAAGCTCTAAGGAGATACGCGGCGGGGATCCCCCCCCCCCCAGCACCAACACTAGGACAGCGGCACCTAATCACAGAACACTACGTTATGAAAAGCAAGCGTCCTAGGATGCGCCAGGCCCGCCAGCCAATCAAGGGCGTGGGAAAGCCCGCGCGAGCGAGGGAGGCACACGTACATACACACGCACATAATACAACTTCGCTGCCTACCTCGCTCTTTCTCCTTAACTTCACACTGCATATCTTATACTCTATTACTGATATAAAATACTTCCATGTGTCACAGACAAGAACAAAGACCACCACTGATCTGGCTGTGACTACATGAATACTAGGAAAGAAAGAACATCGTTCTACGATTATTATAGCCCATTCCACTGCCCTGGCGAGCACTAGCGAGTACGAGCACATTCTGGCAAGCTGGCCAGCGTAACACCCCGCCCAAGATGAGGGACGTTTAAACCTCAGATAAACGCCACATCTGACCAGACAGAATGCTCATAAACCCCGCCTCACCCAGCTACTCCCCCAAGTTGTGAAAACAAGGCACAATCCGAACATAAAACACTTCATTATATAAAACAAATCTACACAACACTTCCCCAAAAGAATAGTAACACTTAACAATATTACGCTCAACGAGCAAGCTTCAAGAAGCCTAGCCTACTAAGACAAAAACTCAGAATGTCTTAGATTCTTGCTGTAACATACTGCACTTATATACTGTCAAAAAGAAAGTTTTTATGTGAGGTTTTTATATTTTTAATAGTGTTTTTGGCGGCTTTGCACTACAGGGGCAAGCCTAATTTTTCTCCACTCTCAAACAAACACTGACTGAACGGCGAGGGTGCTCCTTAAGACATAACCTCCCGTGACAAACAATCAGTCAGAACATTATCAGTGCCCTTAACATGCCACACATCCAACTTGTGTTCCGGCAGCAAAACAACACCTGGCACTGATAAACTGCCCAGTCCATCACAAGACTGGCACTTCTCTTCACTCTCTCCGACAACGGGACCTGCCAATAACCTTTCACTATTTCTACCTTTGTGATAGCCGAGGCAGCCCCGATGCGGTCTATAGGGTCGTCAACTCTGGGTAAGGTATAGGCGTCTGTCAGGGATGATGCACCAACACTCTTGCAATCAACATACACACGGATCTTGCCACTTAACTCAGGTTGCAAAGTTACTGGCAACGACCACTCACGATATCCCTTATCCCTCAGACCCTTTTCCAACATGTAGTCCAGCTCTGCTTTCACAACAGGCTGTCGAGCAGGATTTATACGGTACGGAGCCAACTTGAGCCTTGCACTGTCTCCAGCCTCCATGTCGGATTCTACCCCGTACATCAGGCCTGGAGAATCAACAAACATGCGGACGTACTGCCACAGCCTAGTAAACAACTTCTCTCGAAGAACAACATGCTCATTGCCCTCCCACAACCCAGCCGAGACCACAGTTTCTACACTATAGTCTCCCTCCTTCTCCACCTTTGTCCCTAGAACAGCCAGGTCATGAGAGGGACAATCTGTACCACCTGTGCAGTCACTCCCATAGTTCATAATTGCTAAGGCTTCCCCGCCGATACCGTACTTGCGCACCCCCGCATTCCTTGTGACTACATCTGCCTGCGCAGCATCACCGCCTTCAGCGACATGGCCAGATACAGTCGGTCTATGGTAGGCTGTTGCATATTACTAGGGCAGCATTGGGAGGCTATGCGACGACCGGGTGCCTCCACTCCACAGCCAACCTCACCAATCTGCTCAATGTCCTGATTCTGACCACCACCCTTAGCAGCCATGGGTCGACCCTGACCTGACAACCATGCCAAAGCCTCGTCGCCCACCTTGAACCACTGAAACAACGAGGCCAACAGTTTACTAACACTCAAGTGACCTGCCAGTGGAACATCGTGCACCGCATGAGTTGTGAGGCCTGGGTGCTCGGCACAAACAGTGGGGTATGAACCGAGCAGGTGCTGGAGCGCTGCACACTGCTGCTCAGGCAGGTGCTCAAGCGCTTCCACAGCCACCTGACTCGTGTCCCCCGCCCACTGCTCCGCCGAGACATTACAATCCCAACTTTCCTCCACCTGTGCCCCACTGCCCCCCTGTCCTTCTCCACCTTGGCCGCTGCAGACCAACATAGGGACAGTAGGCTGCTCAGGTGGTTGCCTCACAAACTCCTATAACAGGTTCACATGACATGCTTCCCCGTCCTCGTCGAGTTCTATAGCCCCGTTCCCACAACTCTCAAGTCCAGGATCTTCTACTTGCACCTGGGAACTACTCTGTCGCGGAGTGCCATCACGCCCTACCATGTCACTAGGGGGGACAGGTTCTGGGGCCACTCCGGAGCTCACCTTTGGGTCAAGTACCGAGTCACCAAGGAGTGTCGCTGGGTCCAAACTCTCAACCCGACCAGCCTTGACTTTCTCCTTCCGACCCTTCCTCCGCTGGTCTAAAACTTGGGTACTAGGCTGTGACACCTGAGCGGACTGAGATCTCTCGAGCCCCGCTTGCCCCTCCCTACTCGTGTCGGCCGCCCTCTCGGCAACGACTAAGGGTGGAACCTCGGAAGTGAGTACCGCAAAGTCGTTACCGAGAAGGAGGTCGACCCCCTCAACTGGCAACTTCTCCACAACCCCCACATCCAACTCTCGTGTCACACCGTCCACCTCAAGCTCTACTCTGACCAGCGGGTAAGACCGCGTAGCATTGATTCTTTGAACCACCAAACCCGAGCCGCGTTAATAGGCTTGCCAGTGAAATTCTTAACAAGTGTCTGGGAAGCGCCCGTATCACGCAACAACTCAAGCCTATGCTTCACAGCAGCCCACCTCACAGTGCCGTGCCCCCTATGACCACAAAAAGCATCTCGGACGGGTGACGAGCCCTCCTGCTGCTTCTGCACTGACTGTGACTTCGCAACCGACATATTACCCCGGGTAAACGTGGAAGACCTCAAAGACACACCGATGTTGCTCACTAGTGACACCACTGCTGTAGGCGGTGTGCTCGGACATGAGCGCGCAATATGCCCCTTCTTATGACACCTGATACACTCCACTTCGCTCATGGACTTCCTCTGAGGTGAGGAAGGGCCCTGGCCTCTCTTTAACGGGAAGGTTTCGACTTGGGATCAACATTGGCAACAGTACTCTTAAATGGATAATTATTTGTGTCATTAATTCGGGGGGGTGGAGTGGTACGCCCCTTGTTACCTGCCTCAGCTCTCTGTGCAGACCCGCACCCACGAATCAATGACAACCTGAGGTCAGCCATCTTAGCCGCCTCCTGCAGAGTTTTAGGTTGCTTTTCTTTCAGGTTAAGAGTCAAGTCACTGCCAGTACATTTAAAAAAATTGCTCTAACAACACTAATTGCTTCACTGCCTCAAAAGTAGTTGCCTTCTCCGATCTTAACCAATTCTCAAATGCATCTGACAGCTCACTAGCGTGTTCCTGGAAAGTACTTTCCTTTCTTTTGGGAACAGCCCTAAATTTCAGCCTATAGGTCTCTGGCTGCAACTCATACGCCCTCAGTACAGCCTCTTTCAACGCCTCATAATTCACCCAGGAATCTAGGGGCAAAGCATCATACGCCTTGAGTGCTTTCCCCATCAAACGTGACGAAACAAGGGCTGCCCACTTCTCCTCGGGCCATTGGTGCTCATGGCACTTTTTCTCGAACCGGAGAAAAAATTCGGTAACTCCTAACTCATCAAACACTGGAACCAACTTTAGTAGATGCGACAGGGACTGGTCTTGGGGTCGACCCCCCTGGGTGACCCGGTTCCTCGTCACCTCTACACGCGTTTTCTCTAGGTCAATATCGGCACAATACCTTGCAGACTCAGCCTGACACCTATACTTGCGCTCAGACTCTCGCTCACGCTGCTCGAGCTCAGCCTCTCGCTGCCGCTGCTCGAGCTTAGCCTCATGCTTTCGCTGTTGGAGTTTGGCGAGTTCGAGCTGAAACAACATCTCGGCAGACAAACCTTGAGGAGGGGGTGCTACAATCGGGGACCGACCCCATGAGCCACCTAGAGGCATACCCAACCGCCAGCGGGCATCGGCCTGCGGGAACGTACCCGGCTCCGTAGCCCGAGGGGGTGCCATGATAGGAGTCGAGTGGAATGGGGGCTGGGCCGAAGGTGCCCCAGCTCCCGCTCCACCCGAAGCCCCATGCACCCCACCGAGCACACAGGTAACCAGCTCACCTCTCGACAAACCATTAGTACCGGGAAACCCTAAGACCGTGGCTACACACTGCAGTCCGTATCGGTCCAGCCCCGACACCCGGTCCGCTGACACTGGCTCCTCCAAAAAAATCCGAGCATCCTCCTCATTGTTCACCACCCGAACGCCGTTTAACAACTCCACCTTCTCCACCTCCTCGCCTTTGCCCTCACTATGTTCAGACCCGTCCAGTGACATGATGGAGTCAACAAAAAAATTCTCAAGTCAAGACAAAAATAGCCAAACTCTCGCGTAGCTTTATTCACAAAAAAAAAATCGAAGATGTTCTTGAGTGCAATACTAGGTCACCAATAAACTCCAACAAGTTCTATATATCCTCAAAACAATCTCCACTGCCAACAATGCGAGAAATAAATTCAACCCCAAATGGCAATAAGATTTCTCAAAAAAAAACTGCAATATTCAGTTCACTATATTCTGGTCTAAGGTCGCCATTTGTTATGACCGGCACTACGAAATAAACAAGGGCACTTATTAATGGACTAGATGATAGGCTATATCTGCAACAACAGTACACTAATTCCAAACCCTCGAACTATTACGCCTGTGAACAAAACACTTAAACCCTCCAGAGTTAATCTACTGGATAACGGGGTATCAATTAACTGGGTTTTAGTGCACTTCTACAAAGGCTTTCCGGTGACGGCAAAGCCTACTCACAACAGAAGTACTTTACGTTAATAAAATGCTCTTAAGTAATAACAATGCTTGAATAAACTATAACAAGATTTAATAAAGGAGTATATGCTTACATTAACTTTAGTCTGAGCCTGTACTCAACACTAAACTCTTCAATGCTCTATGAAAACACTGGTAGTCTAGTCCTACAGCAAACAGATATGGAATCTTCTGAAAACGTCTGATGCTCTAAGATGCTCGTTAATATAGAACAGAAATAATGCAGGGGCAGGACACCAAACCGTGTATCTTAAATACACCAATAAGTAGGATACATATATATAACAAGGGAGTGCAACAACTCTGTGACAGCACTAGTAATAACCACTCAAAACAGTACTTCCTTAGCCAAAGTAACAGCCATACTGGGTTGTGCACCAAGCATCAACCTAGGCTAAAATAATATGTGAATTCCTAAAGCATACTCAGTTAAAGTTAATAAACACAATGCTGTCTTTATTACTAATAAAGTCTAGCAGCGGCATAAAAGGCACCAGGAGGCTAGGCAGAGTGCAAGCATGCTCGTAGCCTACTGTCTCCCCTTTAACAGATTTCCCTTATGTTACGTTAAGTGACTAGGAGGCTCTCTTGGTAAGTCCAGATCTCAAGTATCTGGTCTTACCCTGGCGCTCCACAAAGGTCAACGCAATGAGGTAGCGAGCATACAAGAAAGTGTAGGCAAAAGCCCTTCGCTTGTATACTGCTACACTCGCAAAGGAGAAATATGCACAAGGGTTACAGGCACCTTGCTCCGTCGAAGTCGTAAGGCTCTGACTTGCCATGTACATAACTCAGACAATGACTAAAGATACCCTCCACTGTCTAGCATTAAATAGTAACAAAGAACAACTCAATAATTAGAAGCACCCAATGATAATATGACTCATGTGACTATGACTAATAATCCCTAAAGCTAGTGCAAAACATATATGTGAGAACTGGTGCTGGTAATACGACTGGCCGACTATGGAAGTCGTATGCAGAACCAGAAGGGATAAGTAATTGAATAAAGATGAGAAGTAATGGAAAAGAAGAAGTTCAGAGAGAGAAACAGTAGTACAGGGGGTTAGATTGGGGAACAGATTGCAAGGGACGTCTAGAACCAAGCACACTATGCCAAGCTCTAAGGAGATACGCGGCGGGGAACCCCCCAGCACCAACACTAGGACAGCGGCACCCAATCACAGACCACTACGTCATGAAAAGCAAGCGTCCTAGGATGCGCCAGGCCCGCCAGCCAATCAAGGGCGTGGGAAAGCCCGCGCGAGCGAGGGAGGCACACGTACATACACACGCACATAATACAACCTCGCTGCCTACCTCGCTCTTTCTCCTTAACTTCACACTGCATAATAATCTCATACTCTATTACTGATATAAAATACTTCCATGTGTCACAGACAAGAACAAAGACCACCACTGATCTGGCTGTGACTACATGAATACTAGGAAAGAAAGAACATCGTTCTACGATTATTATAGCCCATTCCACTGCCCTGGCGAGCGCTAGCGAGTACGAGCACATTCTGGCAATCTGGCCAGCGTAACACCGCAAAAATCCCTCAACCACAAAACTACCCGAGTTGACGTCTGGGATAGCATAAAATAGTCGTGTGTGGCGAAGTCTAATAAACCCACTACATGAATCACCACAAGACTATCACCTGGTTCTTTCAAGGAAAACTAAGGTTGCTATCCTATTGTACGTCCGTGGTAGTACAGTGGGTTAGCGAGTGAGTCTGGTGAAAATCTACTGAGGTCCCTGACCAGGGTACGAAAGTGCGCCAGTCTGGTAAAACCTACTGAGGTCCCTAACCAGGGTTTGAACCCGCGCCAGGCACCACCACTGGGCTGGGCCTGGGGATTTTCGGGAGGATTAAATTCCCTTCACACGATCACACCTAGCATTTCAAACTTGGATGTTGCAAATGTTCAAAAGCAAAAATTAACTTTGATTTCCAGTGTTAAACAGAAATGCCCGAACTGATAAATGGTTCTTATAACAATGCGAACTCACTGCATAAAATGTGTGAACAAATATAAGTGCAGATAAGATGGTTGGGGAAAATGTTGAAAAACTTGGGAGAACAAATAAAGAAGTGAGAGAGAAAGAGAGAGAGAGAGAGAGAGAGAGAGAGAGAGAGAGAGAAGTGGAAGCAGCTTAAAAGAGATTGAAGTGATGTTATGTAAAGACTCAAGGAACAGGAAATAATGTATTGAGCTTTTGTAAGAGGATACATAATTATGTCTTATTCTTTTTTTTCTGTATGGAGAATTATTCTTAGTATTCAATATAAGACTATTTATAGTATCATATTTCTTAATATATAATTATTACCTTCACATGCAAACAAAATCTTGATAATTTTTGAAGATTAAAAACTACAAGTCAGCAGTAAGGGCAATTATTTTGGTCAACTCTGAAAGCAATGCAATTATCAGTGTGTTACCTTTCAAACGTAATTTGATTTTATTTAATTTTAATATATTTTAATTTTAATATATTTTAATTTAATTTTTAATTTTATAGCGGGGGACATTTGAGGAACAATATTTGTACTTGTGTGCCACATTCATGTGTGTTTATGTGCCAATTTAAAGTGTTTATTGAAAAATAAATGAGTGTACCAAAGCTGAGTGAGGGTAAAACATTGTTGTCTGATGTACTGTACAGTATAACTAACTCACCTCTCCTCACATCTCAATGGTAGGCCATGCTGGCCCACTCAGGAATATTATGTAATTTATATTTCTGATTGGTATGCAGGATTCGAAACTGCATAATAAATGGTAGGCTTGTGCAGCATTCTTTAACTGTCTTCGTGGTGCAATGCATAAGTGTGTTGATTATCGGTATGAGCGTCCTGGGTTTGAATCCCCGGACTGCCACATGTATTTGTTAATTTCATTAATCGAGTTTAGGAGTAAAGTTGGTTAGTGGAGAGAACACAATACTAAATAAATATCATCATCAAACATATATTTGAGATACATGTTATTTACATATAATATAGAATATTACAAATGCAATCGCCCAGTGGAAAACTAAACACAATGCTAAAAGTCAAGGTTGCAACTAATGATCAACAGTGAATACATATATTTTCTTTAACATCATAATTATTAACTCGCTAAATTGGTTAAAGGCCAATTCTGTAAGTTAATGTAGTAATATTGGTTATGCAGTTTATTTCCTAATGCGAACAAACTACACATCTACTTCTAGTATTATAGCAATGTCATAAAGAAGGCTGGCAATGGAACCAGAATATCACACTAGGCCTACCACTCTTCATAGCTATTCTCTTACTCTCACAATTTATTCGACTTTATCACTAGTTCGCATCAATCATACTCTTGGTAATTCCCTGAGATTCACAAATATTATTAAAGTTCCGATAAACAAAATTATAACCTATTATTATAGTATGGTACTCTTCACACACACACACACACTAATCCAAATAGCCTATATGACAGTCCATAAGGAAAATAATTCAGGACTCATCGAAACCAATGATTTTGCCTTTACCACTACCGGCATTAGGCATTTTTATTCAGTACATAATCTCCCTATACGAATGAAATGCGTAAATACGATCTCAATAACCTCTTGATAACCATGGTCCGTCTTAAACTGCATACAATCTTAAACTTTTAACCAGAATCAAAGGTAAAAAGGTGTCATGGTGTTGAAGGGGTTAAAATGGATTACTGGGTGAGGTGTCTGGTCACACATAATAATATTTATTCAGTCAGCAATTTACAGAGTTGGTACCACATAGTTTGTTACAAATATGACATGTACCAGCCTTGCATAATTCCAACTAAGGATAGCCCAATAAGGCCGTTAGGCGTATTTCCATTGGGGTCCTTGTGGGATTAGGTTAGCTGGGGAAAAGGGGAGGATAAAGAAATAGATACTTTAGAGAAAGTATTTCTAGGGGGTTATTTTAAGATACCTTACATCCTATAGTAAATATCAGTAATCCGTAATCAGTAATCATTTCAGTTTGGTTTGTCTATCTCTTATATCGTATTTAGTAGTAGACATAAGCTTGGTGTTCCCTTCTCGCAGCTGTCCGGTTCAGGTGTTCCTTCAGGCTACGTCTGAAGGAATACAGTGTTCTCTTTTCACGGACTGACTGGGGTAGGTCGTTCCAGTCTTTGATGGCAGTGAAGAAGAATGTTTGCTTACCCTGTCCTTGGATTCTCGGGACCTTAAAATTAAACATCATGTTTCTTGTATTATGTCCACTCCTCTCATTTGCTTTAACAAAATCATTCTTTAGATACTCTGGAGCTCTGTCATAGAAAATTTTGAAGGCATTCGTTAGCCTGATTTGTTTGGCCCTGTCAGAGACATTGAGCATACCTAGTGACTGAAGTTGTTCCTGGCCAACATGTGATCTGGGTCCTAGGTTCAGCATGAACCTAACCATTTTATTTTGAGTGACCTGAAGTTTGTGCTGTGCTGATTTAGATGATGCAGAGTACCAGGATGACACAGAATAGTCAAAATGACATTGAACAAGCGCTTGGCAGAGGGTCTTTTTGGTCGCCGCGGGCAAGCATCCCACCTGTCTATACAGGTATTTTATACGTGCTCTACACTTACTCAGGATAGATTCCAAAATTGTTTCACCTGACAAACTCGCGTCCAGTTTCAGTCCGAGATATTTAACTTGTGACACTGTTGTTATTGGAATATCATTACAGTTGACCGAGAAGCCCACAATGTCTTTCAGTTTGCGTTTTGTTCCACATAAGATGGCTTCCGTCTTGCCCAGGTGAAGAGATAGTCTATTGTCCACTAGCCATTCACTACATGATGCTAGTTCTTTGGAAAGTGAAGCGGCAATACTTATTGGGTCTTTTCCTGAAACCAGAAGCACGCTGTCGTCTGCATACAGTAATAATTTACATGAGACGCTCAGTTCCATGTCGTTCACATAACAGAGAAAGAGTAAGGGACCAAGGATGCTTCCCTGTGGGACCCCACAGTTAATTGGCATAAGATCAGATATATTATCATCAATTTTGATTCTTTGGGTTCTACCACTAAGATTAGATTTAAACCAGTTCACAGACCCTATGCCCATAGCTTGTAGTTTATTACATAGGATATCATGGTCTACTGTGTCAAACGCTTTTTGTAGATCAAGAAGAACCATACCGGTGTAGTTACCTTTAGAAATTTCTTTACGAATGTGATCCGTTAAGTGGATGAGACAGGAGTCTGTCGAGTACATGCATCTGAAACCTGATTGAAACTTATAGAATAGATCATTTTGTTTGAGGTAGTGTTCAATTTGGGTGTATACCGCTCTTTCAAGGATTTTAGATACAATACATAATATGCTAACTGGTCTGTAGTTGCCAACTTCTAGTTTATTTCCTTTCTTGAATAGAGGGGTTACAATAGCTTCCTTCAGTTCAGCAGGTACTGTGTTGGTGTTAATTGACAAGTTGATGATGTGGGTTAGGGGGCCTGCTATACCAATGGCTCCATCTCGTAGAAATTTGGCAGGAATTTTGTCTGGTCCTGTGCTCTTATGTACATTTAGGTTAGACAGCTCGTCAAAAGTGTATTTTGGTGTAACATTTTGCAATCTAAATGTGTTCGGGTGTATGTCTTTATCTCTGTAGAAATTACGAAAGGTGGCCGTTGTTGTCGTGTATTTATTGAGAGGTTGAGGTAGGTTCTGTGCAAGTGTGTTTGCTATGGAAGTGAAGAAGGAGTTGAAGTAGGTTGATATTTGTCGTTTATCGTGGCAAACCTGATCATTAATGGTGAGAGCAATATTAGTGTTAGACGAATCCCTTGTCTTGTTGCTGTAGCCTGTTGTTTTTAGGTGCCTCCATAGTTTCTTTGTGTTATTCTGATATTCCTCTGCCTTATTGTGAAAATAATTATTTTTCGATGATTTCATTTTCCTACTTAGTTTATTCCTGGCCCTGTTGAACTCATGTTTCAGACCTTGATCCTGTCTATGTTTCGCTAGCCTTTTTAACAGATTGTCTCTGTGTTCCAGATGGTGTAGTATGTCATTGTTGATCCATGGGTCTGACCTTGCTTTAATTCGTATGTCTTTCAGAGGAGCTATTTCGTCTAGGATGTTTGTGATGATGGTTCTGAAGCCAACCCATGCGTCATTAACGTTTGTACTTCCAAACACTGGAGACCAGTCTGTATTCCATAAAATGTCCAGAAATGTTTCCTTATTGTAGTTTCTGAGTGACCTTGTTTTGATAATCTTGTGATTCTCTAGGGTAATTTTTGTGGTTTTCCGTGTGCAGTATGTGACGAAGTGATCACTTATCCCAGTCTGTATAACCCCTGATTGGGATATTTTGTCCTCTCTGTTACAGTTTATGTGGTCTAATATTGTGGCAGTGTTCTCAGAGAGTGTGGGGGTTGTGATGAGTTGTTTGTGATTGTGCATTGTCAGTATATGCCTATATTCTCGCACAAGCCTATCATTTCGTTGTTTGTAACACAGGTTAAAATCCCCTAGTATGATGGATTCATTCCGAGGGTCTAGCGATGACAAAGTTCGTTCAAATTTGGTCAAGAATTGTGTGTCGGCTGGTGGCCTATAGCATACCCCAATTGTGATGGGTCTTGTCCTCGGCAGGTGTAGGTCGATCCACAGGGCTTCGTGATTTTCTACATGGAGGTCGGTCCTAGTTGTGTGTGTGAGGTTGTTTTTTTACATACAGACATACTCCTCCCCCATGCCTATTGCGATCATTCCTAACCATGTTGAAACCTTGAATGTTTATTTCACCATCGTTTATACTTGAATCCAGCCAGGTTTCTGTGATTGCAATTATTGAAGCTTTGGCCTTATTAGCTAACAAGTTTATTTCTGACAATTTATGGTACATTGATCTGGCGTTAATGTGGATAAGATGGAGCCCTTTGTTGGTGAACACTCTGTATTCATCTTTGATTTTGAATGTGTCCTGGCTGGATTCTGAGTTGTTAATACTTGGATCATTTACATTAATATTCGGTAATGAATGCAAGGCACACTTATTGCAAAGGAATTCCCGTTCTTCACTGTTGGTCTTCTTAGAGATGCACTTCATGTGAGCTACCTGTTTACACTTTACACAGTTTTGGATCTTCTGACGTCGTGTTATGAGTGATTCACAAATAAAACAAATGGTTTCGCGATGTTGTACAGCTGAGTTCCTACATTTAACACATTCAACTTTGTTTCTACTGTTAACGTAAGTACATCGGTTATGAACAATTTCATTACAACTGTTGCATTGTAAAAGTGAACTCCTATTGTTGAAACCAATATTACAGACTACACATACAACCACGATATTTCCAACAGAAACAAAATATGCTGTATATAATGTTATAATACTTTTCATAAAACACACTGGAATAAACCAATGTGGTGAGATAGATAATCTGTTATCTTCCCCAAAGTGTAAGACATATTTAAATGTTATTCGAAAGTTCCCCAAATTACTGATGTCAATGGCTAAGCATTTCATTCTTACAAGCAGTGAATATTTCCCCACCCAACCATACCGAAATATTTAAATAAGTGAAGTCCCCCCCCCCCCCCCTTCATTGTCTCCTTACACACACTGCCTCTTTTTCACCTATGATAGCATACTATATATGAACCTGGTTTAAGCGGCAATATATTTTATACTGAGGCAACCAAATTCCAAATATATAAATAGAAAAACTGACTAGTTAGTTAAAATAGGACTTCAGAGGCTATCAACCCTATTGGATTACTAAGCCAGTTAGTTAGTTAGTTTAAAATAGGACTTCAGAAGCTATCAACTCTTGGATTATGAAGCCAGCACACTGTAAGTCAAGAATAACGTCAGAACTGGAGCCTCTCTGCGAAAACTCCAGTCCCTTGTCTCACCTAGCAGTGTAAATAGGTTAGTTAAAATAGGACTTAAGAGGCTATCAACCCTTCTGGATTATTAAACCAGCACACTGCAAGCAAAGTAAATGTTCAGGACTGGAGCCCCATTTCGAGAACCCCAGTCCCTTGTAAATAGGAACCTGATTTAAGCGTTAATATTTTTTGAATCGGAGGCATCCTAATTCCAAACATTAAAATAGGAAAACTAACTAAAGTTTCTAGGTCGACTGCATTATCAATACTGAGGTTAAGGAGGTATAAACAATGTAAGGTGTCGCGCTTCAGACCACCAGTGTCACCAGACTAAATTACCCCCCCCCCCCCCCCCCCCCCCTCCCGAGGACAAACTGTGGGAGAGGACTCTGTCGGAGGTGGTGGTAGAAACATACGGGAATATAATAATGGTTAATAGTATGGTAGGGGAGGCTGATGGACGGAAGGAAGGAAAACCAAGGGACTAGGCAACAGGAAATTGGGAAAACAGTTTTGAAAAATACAGAAACACGAAGGCGTTCTAATATATATATATATATATATATATATATTATACAATTTGTAGTCATGACAAGCGTGCAAAGTATATTAAAGTGAGTGAAAAGGGGAAAATATAGTTAATTCATAATATGTATATAAGTAAAAGACATAATATAACTCTCGCTATCCTCTGGACGCTGGGGTTGCCGATTTGCATTCAGAAATAGAGTTCTCTCAATCTTAGAATTACCTCTCCAAAATTAGTTTTCTGCCCACAGCTAACTCAAGGACAACTGCAGAGGTGGAAGTAACTAAACTAAAAAATTCTAAACACTCCTGATGGTCACAAAGGCTTCTAAGTATTAAGTAACACCCTGTTCTTAACATTAATCATCAATTACAAACCCCAATGCACTTGAATTATCTAATGAAAGCATATGGTCCTCCCGGGATTCAAACTCGGGACACCATACCCAGAACAGTCCTGTGCGCGAAAGGGATAATTTGACGAAAGCGGTAGCAAATTACTCTTCATCACCAATGAAAAGAACTAACCGTAATAACAGCGACGCATTCGTGCTACGCGGTGTCAAGGAAGTGCCATTGAGTAACGATTGGCTGCAACTTGAGAATGTTGAGCTCTCTGCACCGACCAACTTGTAGTAGTTTCGCATGTAAGTCCTTTCGCCTGTGATGGTGTAATGGTTTAGATGCTTATGTTCTGGGTGTGGTGTCCCGAGTTCGAATCCCAGGAGGACCATATGCTTTCATTAATTTATTCAAGTACATTAGGGTTTGTAATGAATGATTAATGTTAAGAACGGGTGTTACTTATTCTATTCGTTCCCAAGTCTTTATACTCACGTTTGCTTTAACCCCTAAGTGTCGGCGCGCAACATAAGTCGAGTATAATAAATCTGGACTATCTGGCGGCGCTCGACATAGGTCGTGTGGCAATTTCAGCACGTAATGTTGCTGAGAGAGAGAGACAAGTGGTGGCAGGAGAGTAGCGAGCGTATGACTGCTCCAGACCACCGCGGCGAACCTACTGACACGAATCCCACCTCCTCCCTCCCTCTCTCACTCGCTATATACGGAATTGTATGGGGAAAGTGCCGAATTACATGCTTTTTGCACTCGCGTTGCGCGGTTGTTGCAAGAAAACTAGCCATCATAAAAGGATCGTTATGGTGTCATTGGAAAGCTCTGTTTATGCCCTTTCAGGGATAGATACTTGTTTTATGCTCTGGGTCTTATTTAGGCATGAAAATGATCACGTAAACAGCCCTATTTTGGCTAAAAACACCCCGCTGGGCGGTACATATAAATAAACCGCTAGCCCGCTAATCTAGTGTTAAAACTGTCATCAATACATACATACAATATGCAATAAGCTAACCTAACCTAGTGAATCTAACCTTATCTTAGCCTAAACAGTGTAAACACCCACAATCTAATGAACCTATATTAGCCTAATCTTACTTAACCTAAGCTTTTCTAAACTAGCCTAATCAAATTAACTGTGAACCAAACCTAAAACCCAATCTAAATTCATTGTAGTCTACCAAGCTTAAGCTGGTAATCGTTATCCAAACCTACACTTACCTAGGCTTTCCTAAGCTAACCTAAACGGGTCAATTAGACCTACACCTACAGTATACTGAAAGGTCTACACATGACCAACAAATGGCACTATAGAACAACGACTCAATGTAACCTAATACTGTCGAGCCCTGTACAGTCGGCCTAATAAGTGATGTCTCGGCACCAATTATGTTTTGATCAATAATAATTGGTATCAGCAATATTTAAACATGATTTCTTCTTTTTGAGTGAGATATACAAACATGTTCCTACATTTACCCACCCTATTCAACATCCGACAGACATTATTACAGCACAGAGCGAGTCAAACGTAATGACAGCTGGGACATGACTTATTAGCGCGACCGTACACCGCCAACATAACACCACTCATAAACTAATCTATGAAAGCAGAACAACGATGATTTATGTGTTGGGACCGACCACCTAACTAATTCACAAACTCACTCTCTCTTTAATTCACACACACAAGAAGAAGAAGAAGAAAAGGAAGAAGACGAAGAACAGAAGAACAAACTAACTAAGAAAGAAAAAAGATAAAGCAGAAGCAGAAGCAGAGAGAGAGAGAGAGAGACAGAGAGAGAGACAGAGAGAGAGACAGAGACAGAGAGAGAGAGAGAGAGCTACATAGAGCTTCATAGATACACAAACCATACAGACCTCCAGGTCCTTACTAGGCAGTCTGGCCTTACAAACTATATATATATATATATATATACTGTATATACATATACACACATATATACACATACTGTATACACATACATACATACATACATACATATATAATTATATATATATACAGTATATATATATACATATATATACATTCTGTACAGTGCACACACATACACATACATACATACATACATACATAATTTTTTTTTTTTTTTTTTTCATATCACCCCAGCCCTCTGTAGATAGAGGTCAAGCCTTCCCTTGAAAGCGTTTATTGTGTCGCTCTCCATCACTCTCGCTGGTAGTTTATTCCACTCTGTCGCCACACTGTAGGTGAAGAAACTCTTTGTGACATCTAGGTTTGCCTTTTTGGTTTTTAATTTCATTCCATTTCCGCAAGTTTGATTAGTATTGTTTAATGTGAATAGTGCATTTATATCGACTTTGTCGAAACCTTTTAGTATCTTAAAGCACCCAATAAGCTGACCCCTCAACCTCCTCTTTTTTAATGAGAACAGGTTCAATCGTTTAAGTCTTTCTTCATATGATTTATTTCTTAATGAGGGTATCATCTTCGTCGCTCTACGCTGTACTGACTCGAGTCTTACAATGTCCTTGATCAGATAAGGTGACCAGAACTGCACACCATATTCAAGGTGGGGCCTCACCATACTTTTGAACAGTGGCACTATTACGTTCTCATGTTTATATGTAAATTTTCGTTTAATAAAGCCCAATGCTATGTTTGCCTTATTTGCAGCTGCTATACATTGGTCGGAAGTTTTTAGGTTTTCAGATATTAGTACCCCTAGGTCTTTTACTACCGTTGCGGTTTTTATTTGTTTGCCATTCATTTCGTATTTGTATTTCATATTTCTGCTACCAACCTGCAGCACCTGACATTTATCGACATTGAAGGGCATCAGCCATTTTTTCGACCACTCTGATATCTTGTTTAAATCAGATTGCAGCGCATTTCTATCATCTTCATTCAGGACTGTATTTCCTATTTTTGTATCGTTGGCGAATTTGGAAATGGTGTTGTTTACCCCTACATCAATATCGTTAAATGAGAAACAGGACCGGTCCAAGGACTGAACCCTGTGGAACTCCACTAGTGACAGGCTCCCACTCCGATTCCACTCCATTTATCACCACTCTCTGTCTTCTGTCTGTAAGCCAATTTGTTATCCAAGAATGAATTTCACCTTTGATACCTATCCTCTCCAGTTTAGCCAATAGTTTTCGGTGTGGCACCTTGTCGAAAGCTTTTTGAAAGTCCAAGAAGATTATATCTAGTGATTTCGTTATGTTGTTATATGTGAATAGTTTGTTATAAAATTCAATCAAATTTGTTAGGCATGACTTATTTGATCTAAGGCCGTGTTGACTATTTTTGATTAGGTTGTTTGTTCGAGGTAATCTACTATCTTATCTCTAAGGATTTTTTCCATGATTTTTCCTACAATTGAAGTTAGATTAATTGGTCTGTAATTACTCGCTTTGGCCTTGCTACCCTTCTTGTATATCGGCGTAATGTTCGCATCTTTCCAATCACTCGGTACAATCCCCTGTAGTAATGATAAGTTAAATAGTTGTGTCAGGGGTTTTGCTATTTCGTCCTTAACTTTCTTAATTATTTTCGGGTGGAGCATGTCGAGTCCCGCGGTCTTATTTACATTTAAATTACTCAATTTGCTTTGTACTTCGCTAACACTGATGGTGAAATCTCCTATCACATGAGTTGAGGTGTTATTTTCAGGGGTATTGATCGATAACTTCTGTGAAAACCGAGCCAAAATATTTGTTGAGCATATTTGCCGTGTTTGTGTCACCTGTTATTGTCTGGCCATCTTCTATTAGCGGTCCGATTCCGCTTTTGATCTGTTTATTTTTATTTACGTAACTGTAGAATTTTTTGGGGTTTGTGGCACTCTCTCTGGCAATAGTCATTTCGTAATTTTGTTTGTTCGCCCTAATTATTAGTTTCACTTCCCTTCTACTATTTTTGTACAAGTTTTTAATTACTTCAGTGTTTGTGTTATTTTTTACAGGTTTGTGGAGTTGATTCCTTTTCCTTATTGCCTTGCCAATGTCTCTACTGTACCAAGGAGGCATACTTGATTTCGTATTACGTTTTGGTTTCATAGGTACAAATTGTTTATGCGCTTCTGTAATTGTAGACTTAAAATGTCCCATAGTTCATTTACTTTGTTTATATTTATGAGGTTTGAGTGTATGCTTGATAGCGATTCCTTAAGTCCGTCATAATTTGCGTTTTTAAAGTCCGAAATCATTCCTGTTGTTTTTACTGTGGAATAATTGCTTATAACGTTGATTCATAAAATTTTATGATCGGACGTTGCCAGATGTTCACCTACATCCAGGTTTGATAATAGATTTTCTTGGGTAGTGATTACGAGGTCTAATATATTCCTGTCTCGCGTCGGCTGTTTTACGTGTTGAGTCAAAAAATTGTCCTGGATGAAGCTTGTCATTAGGCGTGACGCAGCATTTTTTCCGGTCAGGGTATTCCAGTCAATTAGGGGGAGGTTATAGTCACCTAGTAAAACTGTTTCGTCGGAATTAAGGGTTTTCTCTAGTATTTCATAACAAATGGTATCATCGGCAACAGTTAGTCTCGGTGGTCGGTACGCTGTAGTGATATTTAAGTTCATGTTTTTTGTATTTATTTTGACGCACACTATTTCTGCATTACTTTCGGGGAGAGTCACCTCAACTGGGTTTAAGTAGGTTGCAACGTACATTGCAACCCCCCCTCTTTGTTTTCCATTGTAACGGTCTTTATGAAAAAATGTATATGGCTCTATGTGATATTCATGAAGTAGATCTTTATTTTTAAGGTTCAGATGTGTTTCCGTTATAAAAATAACGTCAACTTTCTCATTTAATAACACATTTGGGTTAAATAAAAAAAAAAAAAAAAAAATCTTATTGAGCAGGCATTTATGGATATTATTTTTTATATCATTTCTCTCAGCATGCGCTGGATTTGTTTTTCTTATTGGTAAGGATGGGTTTGGGGTTGTGACTTGAAGCCGCGGCGGGTTGTCAAATTCATTCAATTGGTTGGGTTGGCTTGGATGGGGTTGGGTGGGGTTGTTTAGTTTGTTTTGGGGTTCAGATGGGTAAATTTTCGCAACTTGTGGGCCATTGGGGTTGACGGTTTCATGTAAATGGTTGTGATGGACTTGGAAGGGTTGGGCGGGGTTATTTATTTATCTTAACTGTGCGGGTGGGTTACGATGATGCGTGAGTTTTAAACCAAAAGGGGTATTTATTTCATTAGTTTGATTGGGTGGGGTTGTGGGATGGCTTTTCCGGGGGTAGCGATGTCAATACTCAGAAGAGTCTATTAGCATAGTTATCTCTCGGTCCTGACTGGTGTTGTTTTCATGGGCAATGTAGGTTGCGTGATTTAGGGTGTCACTCATGTGCTGAACGCCTTTTTCTGATAAATGAATGCCATCTCCGCTGTACATGGACGAGTTCCCTACAAAGGTGGTCCAATTGTCCACATACAGTACCTTCTCTTGTTCGCACATGACCTTGACTGCGTTGTTAATTTCTATGGATCTATTTTGTCCGTATGAGCTTGTTTTAATCCGGGGTATGACGCCGCTTACCACACATTTCGTAGTCTTCCTTTTCATGACTTTAATTAGGTTCTCGAAATCTTTTTCTATGGTCTTAATTGAGGCCTTACCTCCGTCAAAGCAGTAATTTGAGCCAACATTGACGACTACACAGGTGCCCTCTGGTATGGCGGAGTTAGTTATGTCTTTCAAGATATGTTCGACTTTACCGCCTGGAATGACCTTTACTGACCTTTTTCCACTGTTCTTGGTGGCAAAGGCAGCTCCTTGACCTCGCATGAGACTGTCACCATAAACTAGGGTGAGTTTCTCCTTCCCGCTGACTCCGTGATTTGATGGTTTCGTTGTTTTCCCGTCAGGAATTTTCTTGCCTTTCGAGCTTGCTTTCACGCGGTCAGTTACCTCGTGTGCAAATCTGTTTTTGATAGGGTTACCTGGTGTTGCTTTCCCATTCCCATTCCCATTCACGTGGTCAGTTACCTCGTTTTCATTGTTTTCGGCGAGAACAGCAAATCTGTTTTTGATAGGGATACCTGGTGTCGCTTTCCCAATCCCTTGGGATTTGTTTTTGTTACGCCTGTTGACTACTGTCTGAAATAGATCATTGGATGGGTTATCTTTTTGAGGATTTTTAACAACGTCGACTTGCTTACGCTCTATGTCATTTACTCGCTCTTTTAGTAAGAAATTTTGGTGCGAAAGTACACCTACAGTCTCCTTTAGTGTGAGATTATCTCGCTTCAGTTCGTCAGCCTGTGCCTTGTGTGCTTCTAATGTGCACTCCAAGAGCAAAAAGTGTTCACCAGTTAAACACATAAAACACTTGGCATTTGGATACCCATGACGCGGATACCATTCCTTGTAGTAGTTCTTGTTACAGGAGGGGCATTTAATTATGGTCGGTGCCATGATTTGGGGTTAGTGAGAGAGAATTTGCAAAAACGAAAGGTACAAAATGTTGGAGTGGTCACTTCCCTTAAAGAGTTGTTCCGATGTTGCTGATTCAGGTTGCAAGGTGTTGGTGGGGGGTGAGGGTAGTTTCTGTTACGTGGGCACTTTAAAAATAAATTTGGGTCGGGTTTTGGGGGTGGGGGGATGGTCCAAGGGGCCCTTATTTTATACCCCTATTTCCCCTCATAAACGGAGGTTGAAGGGGGGGGGGGGGTACTTTTTGACACTTGGCGGCAGGAGTGGTGCAGCGGGGGGGGGGACGAACTAGGGATGAGAGGAAAAGAAAGAAAGAGAGAGTGGGGGGGGGGGGGGGAATGAATTGGGATGAGAGGAAAAGAGAGAGAGAGAGAGAGAGGGGGGGGGGTGAGAGTGAGTGAGAATGAGAGAGAGAACGAAAGGGAGAGAGCGAGAGAGAGTACAAAAGAGTACAAAGGAAATCAAGCGACAACAGGTCTAGTGACCCTTCTAGGCTGCTTGTCCTCCAAAACACTGAGGATCAAGAGTCCAAACAGTGGTTTAGAGTGGGTAAGGGAACATTGGAAAGGGAACTACTGCCCTGGAACTAATGTCCGTGGCAGGATTAGGAAGTTAGTAGGGGACAGATGGGTTAGTAACTGAGGGGGGGATAAAATAAAGTTATTCATTTACAAACGCAGTCAGTCGCGGGTTTGATGAGAGATATTGTCTAAGCGGAGTTAAAATTAATCAACGGTGCTGCAGTCTATAAAGTCTCGGGGAAGCCCATTCCACAAGTTGACAACTTGATTGAAGAAGAAATTCTTAGATTCGTGTGAGTTAAAAGATTTACCAATAATTTTGCAACCGTTTCCCCGCGTGTAATTAGATTGGTCGATAATGAAGTACTTACTAGAGTTCATATTGTCATGCCTTTGATGATTTTGAACACTTGAATTAAGTCACCTCTTAA
This sequence comes from Lithodes maja, assembly GCA_037953745.1. Taxonomy (NCBI): domain Eukaryota; kingdom Metazoa; phylum Arthropoda; class Malacostraca; order Decapoda; family Lithodidae; genus Lithodes; species Lithodes maja. Next base: position 45,206 of record JBAKBP010010832.1, on the reverse strand, counting down.
TCTGCGCTGGGTTAAAGGAAATAGATTTAATTCTCTAAGACGCTCTTCGTATGGTTTGTTCTTTAGGCTAGGTATCATTTTGGTAACTCTACGTTGAACTCGTTCTAGCTTGTTTATATCTTTTTGGTAATAAGGGCACCAGGATTGAACGCAGTATTCCAGAAGAGGGCGGACTAAGGAATTGCAAAGGGTTAGGATAACTTCTTTGGATTTAAGCTCAAATGACCTGCCTATAAAGCCAATTATTTTGTTTGCTTTCTTAACAACTTCTGAACATTGTTGACTCGGTTTTAGGTTACTCGATATTGTTACTCCCAGATCGGTTTCTCTGTTTACATTCTTAAGCTGAGTGCCATTCATCGAATAGTTTGCTTTCTCATTTAGGTATCCGATATGTAGTACTTTACATTTATCCGCATTGAAACTCATTTGCCAAATTTGGGCCCAGCATGACAATTTATCTAGATTGTGTTGTATATCGTCAACTTGTTCTTTTGAGAGTACACTATTTGTAATTTTGGTATCGTCATCAAATTTTGAGATTGTACAGGTGAGACCCTCATCTATGTCGTTGATGTAAATTAGAAAAAGAATTGGTCCTAGTACCGATCCCTGGGGTACCCCGCTACTTACATTGGTCCATTTAGATGCCTTACCGTTTATGACTACTCTTTGCTTTCTGTCGCTGAGCCAATTTTCTATCCATTTCAACACACCGTCTTGTATTCCATGCGCTTTTAGTTTTAGCAGTAAACGTTTGTGGGGAACTTTGTCAAAGGCCTTTTGAAAATCAAGGTATATAATATCTACAGCTTTACTCTCATCGTAGAGGTTGAGGATATCGTGGAAGAAGTCTAAGAGGCTTGTTAAACAGGAACGTTTTCTACGAAAGCCGTGTTGAGTATCTTTAAGTAAGTTATTTGCCTCTAAGTGATTTACGAGTCTGTCTCTTATGACCGTTTCTAGCATTTTACATACAATTGAGGTTAAGCTAATTGGACGATAGTTACTGGATAGGGATTTGCTGCCTTTTTTGAATATCGGTGTTACGTTGGCTAGCTTCCACTGATCAGTCATAGTCCCAGACTGCAAGGATTCATTGAATAGCAATGTCAGTGGTTTGGAGAGCTCATCCTTAGCTTCCTTTAGAACTCTAGGCGAGATTGTATCAGGTCCTGGCGTTTTATTTACCTTGAGTTTATCTAAACAATTCAATACTTCTCTCTCTGTAATGGTGATATTGCTTAGAACATCTGAATTATCAATCTGAATCGGCGATGGTGTAGGGATAATATTATCACTGAGGTCTTCGGTTGTAAAAACTGATGCAAAGAAGGTATTGAGGGCATTACTCATTTGTACTTCGTCTTTGGTGTATTCTCCATTTTCATCGACGAACGGTCCAACAGTTGAAGTAACTACTTTTTTCTTTCTGTTATAACTATGGAATTCTTTCGGGTTTGTTTTTCACCCGTTCTTCGTCATTTTGTGAGGATTTTAATCTATCATTAGCAAATTTTTTAGCAAGCAGACAGTCTGAAATATCTTTATTCCACCATTTGGGCTTATCATTATGGCCTGGACGCCGTATTTTCGATGGTATGCAGTCTTGCACTGCCTTAAGGTAAGTGGTTGTGAAACATTCCCAAGATGTATTTATGTTGTTATTGTTAGTCAGAAAGCTCCAGTCAGTTTCTTTAAGCTTTGATTTAAGTTTATGAAAATTTGCTTTCTTGAAATTAGGGACTTTCTCAATGCTGCTATTTGATTTGTTACTAGTAAACTTTAACCCCTATGTGTCGGCGCGCAACATAAGTCGAGTATAATAAATCTGGACTATCTGGCAGCGCGCGACATAGGTCGTGTGGCAATTTCAGCACGTAATGTTGCTGAGAGAGAGAGACAAGTGGTGGCAGGAGAGTAGCGAGCGTATGACTGCTCCAGACCACCGCGGCGAACCTACTGACACGAATCCCACCTCCTCCCTCCCTCTCTCACTCGCTACATACTGAATTGTATGGGGAAAGTACCGAATTACATGCTTTTTGCACTCGCGTTGCGCGGTTGTTGCAAGAAAACTAGCCGTCATAAAAGGATCGTTATGGTGTCATTGGAAAGCTCTGTTTATGCCCTTTCAGGGATAGATTCTTGTTTTACGCTCTGGGTCTTATTTAGGCATGAAAATGATCACGTAAACAGCCCTATTTTGGCTAAAAACACCCCGCTGGGCGGTACATATAAATAAACCGCTAGCCCGCTAATAAGGTGTTAAAGTGAAAGTTATCGTACGATGGTCGCTGTTACTGAATTCAACACCAACATTCAAATTCTCTATTAATTCTTCTTTTGTTGCGAGTACAAGGTCAAGCACATTATACCCACGGGTCGGAGAATGTACAAATTGAAAAAGTGAACTCTCTTGCAAGTTAGCATAGGGGTCGTATCCAGAGTGTGAAGTAAGAATATCGCACCATTTAGTCACAGGTAAGTTGAAATCGCCAAGAATTACGGTATCTTGTATGTTAGTTATTTCTGCAATTTGTTCATAAATTTCACTGTCAGTTTGCACTGATTGAGCTGGGGGTCTGTATAATAAAGCTAGTGTTATTTTAGTTCCTCGTTTATTATTTAATAGTACGTAAGATATGTCTATATTCGCAATTTGAGGTTTTGACATTAAGACGGGATTAAGACTTTCCTTTGTAAAAAACAGAACTCCTCCTCCATTTCTATTGATCCAACTTTTCTCAAACATTGTATAACCAGGAAGCGTATATTCGGCTAAAAAGTCTTTTGTATTTAACCAAGATTCTGTAATGCCGATTATATCATAATGTTCTGTAAACACGGTTTTCTCTAGATCTGAAAATTTATTGCGTATGCTACGAGCATTTACATAAAACACCTTAAGAGTATTAGAGTTGGATGTTACTGATTGTGCATTGTCTGAATTTTCAGTTCGTATTTGACTTACACTACCCTGTCTGGATATCCCCGGTTGACCCCGTTTTTTGAACGGAAATCCTTGACTGCATCGTTCAGCAGATGACCAAGACGTGCAGCTCCTACTTCATTGAGATGTACACCATCTCCTGAAAACAAAGATTTATCATAGTAAAAATTATCCCACGTGTCGACAAAGCCGATGACCTCCACCCTGCAGAGTTTGGCTATTCGGCGACTTGTACTGGTAGCTATGTTGTAGAATCCGTTTTCTACATCAATCCGGGGAACAATTCCTGAAATTAAGATTCTATTAGATTTTTCCTTGAAGGACCTGATCAGACGCCGGTACTTGCAAAGTAGTTCCTCTGACCGCATCCGTTGGACATCGTTAAGATCCAACGTGGATGACGTACGTGGTGCTTGCGGGGGCGAGCCTGGAAACCTCTTCCACAGCCGCAACAATGTCGTCCATGCCGCCACCTGGGATACAGAATCGCTTTCTGGTCCTGGGTGCCCTGGCGCAGAACTCGGTTAATTGGCCACGGACAATGGAGTCGCTCACAAGCCGAACTTCTTCCGTTTCCTCTTCCTCGTCAATAGCAAGAATTTTGAAGCGGTTTTGGCATGTTGTCGGGATGACCTTCACGGTACTGGTACTGGGATGCACATTGTTTCTCACTAACTGAAAGTTGTCCTGGGGGGGAGTGAGAGTAGAGTCATTATTATTTTCTGCAACATCTAAGGTAGCTGCTGGTGTGGGTACCGTTACCGGTACTGTATGCACTGTACCAGTACTGTATGCACTGGGAGAGAGAGAGAGAGAGAGAGAGAGAGAGAGAGAGAGAGAGAGAGAGAGAGAGAGAGAGAGAGAAAAGGGGGGGGGGGTGAGAGTGAGAAAATGGAAGTGAGAGAATGAGAGAGAGAGAATGAAAGGGAGAGAGAGAGAGAGGATCAGTTTATTGGGGGGCTGTATTCACCCTGACAGGGCACTCCTCGTAAAACGGAAGTCGTTGAGGGGAGAGGGGCGGTGCCTTTAGTTAGGGTTGGGGGGGGGGAGGAGTTGGGAGGAGAGAGAGAGAGAATTAGTTTATTGGGGGGCTGTATTCACCCGGGTGGGGCACTCCTCGTAAAGCGGAAGTTGTTGAGGGGACGAGCGGTGCCTTTTGTTGGGGGGGGGGGGGAGGAGTTGGGAGGAGAGAGAGATTAGAGTGAGAGGGAGTTATTGAATACTAGAAATTACAATGGATAGGCAGCTGGGAGTTGGTGTGGGACAAATCAAAGGAGGGATTTAGACAAGGAGGAGATATTTAAGCTTATAGAGAGGGATTTTTCTATAGAGTGAGTGGGGCAGACCAAGATTTTTGCAAGAAGGATGTAAGACAATGGGATGTGGGGATTGTAATTCGGGATGTTCTATATAGTGAGAGTGAGTGAGAGAGACAAATTTGTGTATAAGAGAGATTTATATGTAAAAATAGGTTAGGTAGTTTATAATAAGGGAGTTATTTAGATGATTTGAAAGAGACCGAAAATTTTACAGAGAAATGTTCAAGAAAAGGCCTAGTGGTTTGTAGAAAGGGAGATTTAATAGGGTGAGAGTAGAGAGAGAGGATGGGATTGCAAGGGTGAGTTTTGTAGAGGGAGAGTAGGGTTGGAGTAGAGGAGAGAGAGAGAGAGGGGGGGGGGGGGATGCACACGTGAGTTTTATAGTGATGTGTTATAAATGTTTTCGTAAAGGGGGTTCTATATGGCGAACTGTGTGGGATAATGAGAATTTATAAGGGATATTGGTAATAATAAGTTACAAGATACAGGTGAGGGCAGAGGGGAAAGGCAGCATGCACGGTGGGGTGGGGCAGGGGGCGGTGCTCGGAGCTCGGAAAGACACTTCCTTCTTGTTTGACCGCTGACCGCTAAAGAGAGAGAGAGAGAGAGAGAGAGAGAGAGAGAGAGAGAGTACAAAGGAGTACAAAGTAAATCAAGCAACAACAGATCTAGTGACCCTTCTAGGCTGCTTGTCCTCCAAAACACTGAGGATCAAGTGTTCAAACAGTGGTTTAGAGTGGGTAAGGGAACATTGGAAAGGAAACTACTGCCCTGGAACTAATGTCCGTGGCACGACTAGGAAGTTAGTAGGGGACATAATTATGGGTTAGTAACTGAAGGGAGGATAAAATAAAGTTATTCATTTACAAACGCAGTCAGTCGCGTGTTTGATGCGAGATATTTGTCTAGGCGGAGTTTAAATGAATCAACGGTGCTGCTGCAGTCTATAACGTCTCGGGGAAGCCCATTCCACAAGTTGACAACTCGATTGAAGAAGAAATTCTTAGATTCGTGTGAGTTAAAAGATTTACCAATAATTTTGCAACCGTTTCCCCGCGTGTAATTAGATTGGTTGATAGTGAAGTACTTACTACAGTTCATATTGTCGATGCCTTTGATGATTTTGAACACTTGAATTAAGTCATCTCTTAATCTGCGCTGGGTTAAAGGAAATAGATTTAATTCTCTAAGACGCTCTTCGTATGGTTTGTTCTTTAGGCTAGGTATAATTTTGGTAACTCTACGTTGAACTCGTTCTAGCTTGTTTATGTCTTTTTGGTAATAAGGGCACCAGCATTGAACGCAGTATTCCAGAAGAGGGCGGACTAAGGAATTGTAAAGGGTTAGGATAACGTCTTTGGATTTATGCTCAAATGACCTGCCTATAAAGCCAATTATTTTGTTTGCCTTCTTAACAACTTCTGAACATTGTTGACTCGGTTTTAGGTTACTCGATATTGTTACTCCCAGATCGGTTTCTCTGTTTACATTCTTAAGCTGAGTGCCATTCATCGAATAGTTTGCTTTCTCATTTAGGTATCCGATATGTAGTACTTTACATTTATCCGCATTGAAACTCATTTGCCAAATTTGGGCCCAATGTGACAATTTATCTAGATTGTGTTGCATATCGTCAACTTAATCTTTTGAGAGTACGCTATTTGCAATTTTTGTATCGTCAGCAAATTTTGAGATTTTACAGGTGAGACCCTCATCTATGTCGTTGATGTAAATTAGAAAGATAATTGGTCCTAGTACCGATCCCTGGGGTACCCCGCTACTTACATTGGTCCATTTAGATGCCTTACCGTTTATGACTACTCTTTGCTTTCTGTCGCTGAGCCAATTTTCTATCCATTTCAACACACCGTCTTGTATTCCATGCGCTTTTAGTTTTAGCAGTAAACCTTTGTGGGGAACTTTGTCAAAGGCCTTTTGAAAATCAAGGTATATAATATCTACAGCTTTACTCTCATCGTAGAGGTTGAGGATATCGTGGAAGAAGTCTAAGAGGTTTGTTAAACAGGAACGTTTTTTACGAAAGCCGTGTTGATTATCTTTAAGTATGTTATTTTCCTCTAAGTGATTTACGAGTCTGTCTCTTATGACCGTTTCTAGCATTTTACATACAACTGAGGTTAAGCTAATTGGACGATAGTTACTGGGTAGGGATTTGCTGCCTTTTTTGAATATCGGTGTTACGTTGGCTATCTTCCACTGATCAGGCATAGTTTCAGACTGCAAGGATTTATTGAATAGTAATGTCAGTGGTTTGGAGAGCTCATCCTTATCTTCCTTTAGAACTCTAGGCGAGATTGTATCAGGTCCAAGCGTTTTATTTACCTTGAGTTTATCTAAACAATTCAATACTTCTCTCTCTGTAACGGTGATATTGCTTAGAACATCTGAATTATCAATCTGAATCGGCGATGGTGTAGGGATATCACTGAGGTCTTCTGTTGTAAAAACTGATGCAAAGAAGGTATTGAGGGCATTGCTCATTTGTACTTCGTCTTTGATGTATTCTCCATTTTCATCGACTAACGGTCCAACAGTTGAAGTAACTACTTTTTTCTTTCTGATATAACTATAGAATTCTTTCGGGTTTGTTTTACTTTGATTCTCAATATGTAACTCTAGGGTCTTTTTACTTTGCTTAATTAACTTTTTGGCTTTGCGTCGTCGTAGCTCTACAAATTTCACCCGTTCTTCGTCATTTTGTGAGGATTTTAATCTATCGATAGCAAATTATTTAGCAAGCAGGCAGTTTAAAATATCTTTATTCCACCATTTGGGCTTATTATTACGGCCTGGACGTCGTATTTTCGATGGTATGCAGTCTTGCACTGCTTTTAGGTAAGTGGTTTCGAATAACTTCCAAGATGTATTTATGTCATTATTGTAAATTAAAAAGCTCCAGTCAGTTTCTTTAAACATAGCTCTAAGTTTATGAAAGTTTGCTTTCTTGAAATTAGGGACTTTTTCGATGCTACTATTTGGTTCGTTACTAGTAAAGTTTAAAGTGAAAGTTATCGTACGATGGTCGCTTTACTAAATTCACCACCAACATTCAAATTCTCTATTAATTCTTCTTTTGTTGCAAGTACAATGTCAAGAACGTTATTACCACGGGTCGGTGTTCGAACAAATTGATAAAGCGAACTCTCTTGCAAGTTCGTATACAATTCATGTCCGGAGTGTGAAGTAAGAGTATCGCCCCACTTGTTCACAGGTAAATTAACCCTTAAATGTCGGGGCGCAACATAAGTCGAGTTAAATAAAGCTGGACTATGTGGCGGTGCTCGACATATATCGTGTGGCAATTTCAGCACGTAATGTGGCTGAGAGAGAGAGACAAGTGGTGGCAGGAGAGTAGCGAGCGTATGACTGCTCCAGACCACCGCGGCGAACCTACTGACACGAATCCCACCTCCTCCCTCCCTCTCTCACTCGCTATATACGGAATTGTATGGGGAAAGTGCCTGGAAAAGTACATGCTTTTTGCACTCGCGTTGCACGGTTATTGCAAGAAAACTAGCCATCATAAAAGGATCGTTATGGTGTCATTCGAAAGCTCTGTTTATGCCCTTTCAGGGATAGATACTTGTTTTACGTTCTGGGTCTTATTTAGGCATGAAAATGATCACGTAAACAGCCCTATTTTGGCTAAAAACACCCCGCTGGGCGGTACATATAAATAAACCGCATAGGCCGCTCGTAAGGTGTTAAAGTCGCCAAAAAATACGGTATCTTGTGAGTTACTTACATCTGCAATTTGTTCATAAATTTCTCGGTCAGTTTGCACTGATTGAGCTGGAGGTCTGTGTATTAATGCAAGTATTATTTTTGTATCTTTATTATTCTTTATTAGCACAAAAGATGTGTCAACGTTCACAATTTGAGGTTTTGACAAGAGGGTCGGGTTAAGACTTTCTTTGATATCAAATAAAACACCACCTCCATTTTTATTTATTCGGCTTTTCTCAAACATTACATAACCGGGAAGTGAATACTCTGCTAAAAAGTCTCTATCTACTGTATTGAGCCAAGATTCTGTTATACCAATCACATCATAATTTTCAGTAAACACTAGTTCCTCTAAATCTGAAAATTTATTGCGTATGCTATGAGCGTTTGCATAGAAAACCTTTAAAGTTGCGGTTTTAGAACTCCCAGAACGTTCTTTAATCAAATTTTTGGTTCTGGTCGGATCTACATTTACATTCATGGCTGACATCGGTCCTCGGTCGTTATCCCTGGCGGTTTTGAATTTGGGTCGTGTTGGTGGAGTTTTATCCAAATTCGCGGTTCTGGACAGATTAGAATTTAATTCCTTCGCAGGTTGCCGCCCTCGCTGTCTTTGGTCCTCCTTCCTGGTTGTCCTGTGCTGAGTCGATTTCTTCTCCGAAAATCCTTCACCGCATCGTTGAGAAGACGCCCAAAACGTGCTGCTCCCACCTGGTTCAGATGAACTCCATCGTCCGAAAACAAATAGTCATCGTAGTAGAAATTGTCCCAGGTGTCGACGAATCCCACGTTTTCCTTCCTGCAGAGGTTTGCTAGACAACGATTTGTGCTGGTGGCTATGTTGTAAAATCGGCTCTCTACACCAAGCCGGGGGACGATTCCTGAGACGATGATCCTTGATGACTTCTCCTTAAACGACTTGATCAGCTGCTGGTACTTTAAAAGCAAATCTTCCGACCGGGTTCGCTGTACATCGTTGGATCTAACGTGGATGACGTACATTGTATTAGCAGGGGCCAGCTTAGATACTTCGTCAACTGAAGCAACTACGTCGTCCACACCACCACCAGGGATACAAAAACGCTTCCTGGTCTTAGGTGCTCTGGCGCAAAACTCTGTGAGCTGACCACGTATCATCGAGTCTCCCACGAGCCGGACTTCTTCTATTTCCGCTTCGTCATCTGAATCTGCGAGTATCTGGAAGCGGTTTTGACACTCGGTAATCGGTATGGGTTTCCTAGTCTTGGGGCAAACGTTGTTCCTCACGACACGGAAGTTGTCTTGAGGGGGAAGAGAGTTACTATTTGTTTCTTGAGTATCAGAACCATCAGATGAAATGGCTACTGCAGGCGTTGAATTGTTGGCAGTTGACGTTGGGGCGTTGGTGGCTGCTGGAGTTGCGGTGACAATTGAAATTTGTGGTACTCCAACGTTGAGTGTTACAAACTCTTGGAGTGATTCCAGCTTCATGGTGAGGACGTTGATCTTGTTGTAGGCTTCATCTAATTTCACTGTCAAATTCTCTCGTTGCTGGCAGAGACGGCAGACTTGAAGATCGACAGTAACAAACATGGACTCACCAAACCTACCGGCGCAGTTCGTACAAGTGCGAGGCATGGTAACAGTCAGTTTCTTCAGATCACTTCACTCACTTTAAAACACTTAACTCACTTTAAAACACTTCACTCACTTTAGAAACACTTCAATCACTTCAACCGAAAACAAATATGTTGAAATACACAACAATAGGTTATCAGGGGTGATAGCCTAATCGAAAAGAAAAAAAATTGAGATACGCAGAATTAGGCTTCCAGGGGCGATAGCCTAACCAAAAGTTTAAACAAAATTTAAATACGCACCAATAGGCTACCAGCGTTGAATAGCCTAACCGAAAATAATAAAATTGAAATACGCAGAAATAGGCTACCAGGTGTGATAACCTAACCTTAAACAAATATATATATATAACAGAATATGTAACTAAATATACAATTCACCAAATAGAGATTATATATAAATAAAGTATGACTGCACACAAGGGGTTAATATACTGTATCAACAGATGGCCCTGGTGTCACTGTAGCCTAGTAAAGCAGTAGCCTACTCTTTATCAACAGATGGCCCTGGTGTCACTGTAGCCTAGTAAAGCAGTAGCCTACTCTTTATCAACAGATGGCCCTGGTGTCACTGTAGCCTAGTAAAGCAGTAGCCTACTCTTTATCAACAGATGGCCCTGGTGTCACTGTAGCCTAGTAAAGCAGTAGCCTACTCTTTATCAACAGATGGCCCTGGTGTCACTGTAGCCTAGTAAAGCAGTAGCCTACTCTTTATCAACAGATGGCCCTGGTGTCACTGTAGCCTAGTAAAGCAGTAGCCTACTCTTTATCAACAGATGGCCCTGGTGTCACTGTAGCCTAGTAAAGCAGTAGCCTACTCTTTATCAACAGATGGCCCTGGTGTCACTGTAGCCTAGTAAAGCAGTAGCCTACTCTTTATCAACAGATGGTCCTGGTGTCACTGTAGCCTAGTAAAGCAGTAGCCTACTCTTTATCAACAGATGGCCCTGGTGTCACTGTAGCCTAGTAAAGCAGTAGCCTACTCTTTATCAACAGATGGTCCTGGTGTCACTGTAGCCTAGTAAAGCAGTAGCCTACTCTTTATCAACAGATGGCCCTGGTGTCACTGTAGCCTAGTAAAGCAGTAGCCTACTCTTTATCAACAGATGGCCCTGGTGTCACTGTAGCCTAGTAAAGCAGTAGCCTACTCTTTATCAACAGATGGCCCTGGTGTCACTGTAGCCTAGTAAAGCAGTAGCCTACTCTTTATCAACAGATGGCCCTGGTGTCACTGTAGCCTAGTAAAGCAGTAGCCTACTCTTTTTAGATAAAACAAAATAAAGTATCAGTCAAAGGTTACTACAAGATCGTGCAAGCAACTAAGAGAGAGAGAGAGAGAGAGAGAGAGAGAGAGAGAGAGAGAGAGAGAGAGAGAGAGAGAGAGAGAGAGAGAGAGAGAGAGAGAGAAACATACGCTAGTCTAACGTTGACCTAACAATAACCAAGGCACCACTGAGTGAAATAAACAAACTGACGTAGTAAACTAGTAAATAATTCAATGAAAACGACACTCGGGGCGACAGGCAGTGAAGGGTGGGTATTGATTTAGGGTGCTAGTAATCTCGCTACCTGACCACCTCGCTACCCAGTACTTAAATGCGGTGACCGGTCAACTCAACCAGTAGACCATTTCAACCAGTAGATCTCAACCAGTACCAAAGCAACCAATACGGTTAGGTTAGGTTAGGTTAGTACTATATTTTGGCACTGGTTTGGTTGGTCTTGGTTGATTTGGCACTGGATGAGAGCTACTGGTTGAAATGGTCTACTGGTTGAGATGTCGGGGAACCCTTAACTCATTACAAAAAACTAATAAAACGTAGCAAGCCTAACATAAGCTACCAAGTCCTACCCTAACTTACCTAACGAGTGATTATTTTGGTCTAATTACCCTTTTGTTTCATATGGAAGTCGTGTAAAACATAGCAAACGTAAAATTATCCTACCAAATCCTAACCTAATTGAATTAACAAATGTTTATTTTGGTCTAATAGCCCTTTAGTTATATATGAAAGTCGCGCAAGAAAGAGATGCGATCTTATAATTATATTATAAATAAACAAATTAATAAATGTTAATACGAAGAGTACATAAAACAGAGTATGTATTATGACCGTACAATTAATGAAGAAACAATAAGGTAAGTACAATTCACTTACCATGGTAGATGTTTTGATCTGCTTCCTCCATTGATGAGTCTGAAAAAATGTGGAGAAGGTTAGAAGGAATGTTGTGAGAATTGAACATGGACAAGGAACTGAGGAGGAAATAGGAGTCAGTGAAACAAACAAGTAAACACAAAGTAAGCCACCACATACTGTATATATTGATCCATACGAAACTGCTTGTAGATGATATGCCTGTGTTATAAGAGATAAACTAGAGCATTGCATGAATGCTCCAAACCTAAATAAGTATTAGTAATGTAATTCCTACATTATTCCCAACTCGATTATTTCTTAATTTGTCATCAACCCACACAAACACGTATATTTATAAAAAGTTACTTTTATGAGAGAGAGAGAGAGAGAGAGAGAGAGAGAGAGAGAGAGAGAGAGAGAGAGAGAGAGAGAGAGAGAGAGAGAGAAGCTCCCCTCACTCACAGTTTTATCTCTGGAATTCAGTTTGTATTTTGAGGCGACAAATACGTGATTTTTATCTCTGCTTTACAGAAATAACAGCTGCGTCTCTATCTCTCTCTCTGTGTGTGTGTGTGTGTGTGTGTGTGTGTGTGTGTTTGTGATGAATTGTACCTCAGTATGTGTGCTATGCATGTGTCTGTGTTGTGACGCACCCAGTGCGTGGCAACGCAACCTGATTGTACTCCTTGGTACTCCACTGTACCGCCACTGTGCGGTACCTCTGTACCGCTGTACCGTGCTGGCTGCCTATATTGAGTGTGACAACGTATAACTATGTTCTTTGTATCTCTGCAAAGGTCTCGTCATGTGCTAACCAGTGGTGGGTTTTGTTTTAAGCCATGTCGAGACCTTCCATTTAATATGTAGTATCAATAGAGAAGTTGATAGATAAGACAATGGGAGTTCAGAGAGAGAGAGAGTGAGTTGGGCTTCAGAGCGAGAGGGTAGCAATGCGCCACGCTGCCGGGGGGGTGGTTGCCAGACGTATGGACCGGTTGGCAGCCTTGCGCTTATAGCTAGGCGCGACAGGGTTGGTAGTCCATTGCCGCCTGCCTATGCTGCCTGGGCTGCCCATGTTGTCGTACTGCACATTGCCTGGAGGCTCGCTGTGTGTTCCATGATCAGGTTGCCTAGAACCTTTGAGATTCTAACATCCCTTGCCCTCTCTCCCAACTTCTCACGGTTGCACTCTTTCTCTCTGACGACATTACTCTCATTTCATTCTTCTCTCTATTTAAATGCATAACCTTCCCTTGAGGTCCTAAAGGAGTTTCAGCACTCACCTCTCGTATTACTCTTAGGACAAGCATATATTTACATGTATTAGATTTAAGGGGTTAATGTGAACAGCGATCTTCTTGATGAGGATAGTTGGTGAACGTTCTACATGTTCACGAGTTATATGCCCAGCTCATCATCCAATTTGTGACTAGACTAGTGCCATGTGTAAGAGCCCGACCATGCCCAGGAGTTGTCTGTAGAGGGGCGAGGACTTAGCCTTGATTTGCCTACCGAGCCAGGAGCGAGTGTAGTACCAGAGACTACAGCTCGCTCGTAGTGCCGGTATAGTAGAGTAACGTAATTTATCTGTCCTTGTGTTCTCTGCAGTCTTTTCCTGGGTTCTCGCTTTCGGTGCTGGGACTCGTTGTTCCTGTGACTTGGCCTGCTAGCTAGAACACATGGGGATGATGAGTGGGTTATATCTTTATTTTACTATGCATTGCAGCTCTCTTTAAGTTTATGTATGTAACACTTTACAATACACATTACTCACACACAAGACAACACTATTAATACTTTCATGTATCAATTAACTGCACTGTCGTTTTGCTGCTGTGTCCGGAGTTCTGTTGCGTAGGGCGCATACGGACTCAGAGGGGAGACAGAGTGAGAGAAGCGAAGTAGCCTATGCGGTAGTAGGCTACCGGCGCAGTACTGTTGCCTGCAACCTTTTAGTTATTCCAAGTATAGATTCATTCTTATAATAAGTGACTACTATTTATGTTCCTTCCATGTGTATTATTAGGTATCTACTGGATCATGAACATCTTGTATGCTACATGCTAGTGCATGTTAGTAGGGGACAGTTATTCTAGTGCACGCGCTTTCAAGTAGGCGTGTACATTTGTCATTTAGCATTTCACTGTCATACCTTTAGCCTGCTTCTATTCTACATTATTAGAGGCTTAATATTAACGTAGTTTCTTGAGTATTGCATTTCTTTAGTAATAACGTAACCTATAAATGTCTGAGGGAGTTTAGCCTCATAGCCTACCCCTGTTGTACACTTTCGCCGAGTTAAGGTACCTCGTTACCATAGACGATAACTCTGTAGGGCGTTGGTGCTTTTGTTGTCTGGAGCATATAGTATTTGGGACTGGAATCGAGCGTGTCGTTGTCACATAAGCCATTTCTGTCCTACGATCAAGAATCCCGAATATGTATTGCCGATCCAGCCGTAACAAAATGGCGACCTTGCACAAGATTCAGTAGTATCCTATCACATGTTTTTTGGAGAACTATTCTATGCTACCTAGTAGAGCTGGCTAGAATTTTCTTGCATATTGGAGGAATTTTTATTGTGTCATTATTGTATTGGTGGACTTGCAGATTGTTTCGTTAGGGGTGTCTAGAGTAGAGTCATTCAAGCATCTTTAACATTTTGTGAGTCGAGACTGCAATTAGTAATAAGCACTTCTTTTTTTTTATGAACAGCAATTGTATAACCAGCACTATGTCTAATGACTCATCATTTACGGGGGAGGATAACACGGTACAGCCTAGTGACCAGCAAGTACAACAGATATTTAGGGAGGGGAGTGTTATAAGTGGAGAGAGGGATGCCCGGGCATTTTTGCAGACACCTTTGACCGAACAGCGCCTGCAGGCTATTGATTGTTACGGTCTTCGCTGTTTAGCCACGGTTTTGGGGCGGGACTGTCCTGACAGTTGGCCCAAGAAGAATTTGGTGGCATGTTTGTTGGGTGATGGCGATGGGGCGGTGGGTGGAGTGGGGTCTTGGGGGGTTCCCTCCAAGCCTCCATTCCACTCTACCCCTGAGCTGGGCCCTCAGCCAGCGAGTCTTAGCACGATGCAGCAGGAGGGTTCTCAATGGCAAGCTGGCTTACCCGTAAACACGTCTCGGTGTGGATCCCCCATTTTGTGCTCTCCCCCCCCAGGCCTGTCTCCTGAGATGTTATTTCAGCTAGAACTAGCTAAGCTTAAGTTGCAAGAGAGTCAACAGGCTAGTATAGAACGGATTAAGCTGCAGGAGACTCAGATACAACAGGCTAGTATAGAACGCATAGAGGTTGCTAGAATCCAAGCCAATCAGGATGCAACCAGGTACCAGGCTGAAATGGATGTCGAGAAGTCTAGAGTAGAGACCACGGGGCGTCATCTCGGTGGTGGGCACCGGGTTACAGACTCACTTTCGCATTTAATTAAGTTAGTACCCGCATTTGATGAGACAGCAGTGACTGAGTTTTTTGCTCGTTTCGAAAAGAAGTGTCGTGAGTATGACTGGCCGGAGGTTAAATGGGCAGCATTAGTTTCATCACGTCTAGTGGGTAAGGGGTTGAAAGCCTACGATGCACTGTCACTGGACGAGAGTGTAGTGTATGGACTGGTGAAGGAGGCTGTGCTCCGGGCCTACGAACTGCAACCTGAAACTTATAGATTGAAGTTCCGTGGCGTGAATAAGAAGAGCGACGTCAGTTTTATGGAGCACGCACGGGACTTAACAGATGCAGGTAATAACTGGTTTCGGTCCGAGCACGCAGAGTCGGCTGAGGAAATTAAGCAACTTTTCTATCTGGAACAGTTTTACAAATGTACTGGAACCGATCTAACGCTGAACATTAAGGAAAAATGTCCCAAGACAGTAGAGGAGGCTGCCAAGATGGCAGACTTCAGATTATCATTGATTCGTGGTTGCGGTGCCGCTCAGAGGGCTGAGTCAGGGCAGAAGGGGCGCTATACCCCACCCACCAGAGTTTTCGATAATAACAAATCCTATGACACACATAACCACACCACAAGCCTCTCCCGTTTACTAAAGGTCAGGCCCCTTCTTCGCCCGCACAAGGGAAGAAGCCCATTGGGGATGTGAAATGTTACAAATGTCAGAAGCTAGGCCATTATTCACGTGAGTGCCCTAGTAACACTCCCGCTAAGCCGGTGTCATTGGTTCACAGTATCGGTGTGTCTCTGAAGGCTGCAGCAACTGCCCGGGGTAGGTTGTCAGCAGCTGAGGCACACGCGGTAAAGAAGCGTACGGAAGGCTCGACACCTGTCCGGGACACTTTCTGTAGCCATCGGGGGCACGGGTTTGTGAGCTGGGGGAGTGAACTACGGAGGGTTGACTTGCTGAGGGATACGGGGGCTTCGCAAACTTTGTTGAGGAACTTCACAGGGAAACCGATAAATGCGGCCAGAGTTGTTGTGGTGCAGGGTATAAATGCTACGAGGTCATACCCACTTGTGAGGTTGGAGTTGAGAGTGGGAGAGGTGTGCAGGGAGCTGGATGTAGGGATCGTTGAGTGTTTGCCAGTTGAGGGCGTCGACCTTCTTCTCGGCAACGACTTTGCGGTGCCCACTTCCGGGACTCCACCCTTAGTCGTTGCTGAGAGGGCGGCCGACGTGGATGGTGAGAATCGGGAATGGGTTGGGAGGTGCCAACAGGATGAGATGGCCTGTGTGGTAACCCGATCTCGCTCTGCGGCTCCTGCACAGCCTAGCACTCAACCTCGGGGACAGTGGAGGAAGGATCAGGAGAAGGTTGCTAAGGGCAGGAAAAGGGACATTGATTCTGCTGCACTTCTCGGTGATTCGGTACTTGGACCTATAATAAACACGGGAGTTGACTCTGGCCCAGATATGGGGTGTAACAAGGCAGAGTTGGGTAAGACTTCGCGTGAGGCAAGAGCTGTAGCGAGAGCCACTAAGGCAGTAGAGCCTACTAGCCGGGGTAATGTCTTATTACAAAACCATCTTGATGCATTGACGCCCAGGGACATTAGTGAGCAGCAGCTGCAAGACGCTAGCCTAGCTCGCTATAGCAATGGTGCCATAGAGTTGGAGGAAGATGGGGATGCGAAGCCGGGAGATTTCTTTAGGCTCAACAGGATATTGTACCGCAGATTTCTAGACCCCAAATCGAAGTGGGAGGGCGGTGCGAGGGTAGTAGACCAGGTGGTTGTTCCAAATAAGTATAGAGAGTCCTTATTGTGTCTGGCGCATGATGTGCCGGTGGCGGGTCATTTGGGGGTAACAAAAACATTGGCGGCATTGGGCAGGTTTTTCTGGTGGCCTGGGGTCAAGGCTGATGTCTGTGCATGGGTGGCTGGGTGTGCGACCTGCCAGACAACGGGGAAGCCTAACCAGACAATCCCGAAGGCACCTTTGTTTCCCATACCTGTCACCGGGCCTCCGTTCAGCAAAGTTGTAGTAGATTTGGTTGGCCCTTTCCCGCCTACTAGTAGTGGCAATAAATTCCTGTTGACAATCATGGATGTGGCTACGAGATACCCGGACGCATACCCCATGAGAAACGGCTCGGCAAAGGCAGTTGTTAAAAACTTATTATTGTTCTGTTCCCGTTATGGATTTCCACGTGAGGTGCAGTCAGACCAGGGGAGCAATTTTACATCCAAATTGTTCAAGCAAACCCTTCAGTTGCACGGTATATGTTCTGTAGTGTCGTCAGCCTACCATCCCGAGAGTCAGGGAGTCTTGGAGCGGTGGCACTCGACCCTGAAGAGTATGCTACGCTGTTACTGTGCAGAACATGACACTGATTGGGATTTGGGTCTGCCGTATGTTCTGTTCGCTGCACGTGAAGTCCCAGGAGAGAGCCTGGGGTTCAGTCCAAATCAACTAGTCTTTGGCCATAATGTGAGAGGACCTTTAAGTATGGTGAAAGAGATCTGGGAGGGCGAAGAGAAGCCGGGGTCTGTACTTAAATATATCCTTGAGAGCCGGGAGAGACTTATAGGTTGCATGGCAGCAGCAGGTAATAACTTGGTTAATGCACAGGCGGTCATGAAGCACCAGTATGACGCCAAGGTGAAGCTTCGGGAGTTTTCGGTGGGTCAGGAGGTAATGTTGCTTTTACTTTGCCTGGACACCCCCTTTCTGCCAAGTTCATTGGGCCGTATTGGTGGCTAAGAAACTGTCCGACCTTTGATTATCTCGTTGCAACACCTGACCGTAGAAAAAAACATCAGTTATGTCATGTTAACCTCATGAAAGAGTATGTGAGACGCCCCTCAGAGCCTCTCACTGTCCCTGTGCTGGCCTGCAGCGGCCAGGGTGGAGAAGGAGGTGGGGACAGTCATGCTGCTGAGGAGGATAGCTGGGACTGTGTCATTTCCGCGGAACAGTGGGCGGGGAATACTGAACAAGAAGGCTAGGCAAGCTGTAAGTCACCTGCCTGAGCACCAGGGTGCTGCTGTCCTAGGCCTGTTCAGGTCATACCCCTCTGTTTTCGCCGAACACCCAGGTCTCACTACTCAGGTAACGCACGACGTGGACGTCGGTGATAATGTGCCCTTCAAGTCAGTGCCCTACGTGTGCCCCCGGTAAAGTTGCCAGCTTTACGGGAGGAGTTAAAGTACATGGTTGAGAGAGGGATGATCACTGAAGGTTATGTGAAGTGGACATCACCCGTCACGTTGCAGCCAAAACCTGACGGCAAGGTGCGGTTCTGCATAGATTTTCGTAGGCTAAATGGCTTGACCACTACCAACCCTTACCCTTTGCCTCGAGTTGACGACAGCGTGGACAAGATAGGGAATGCAAAGTACCTTACTAAAATTGATCTTGTAAAAGGCTACTGGCAAGTACCCCTGTCGGACCGAGCTAAGCAAGTTTGTGGTTTTGTGGTAGATGGCAAGACCTACCAATGTAACGTAATGCCTTATGGGCTTAAGAACGCACCTGCCACGTTTCAGAACCTGATGAACGATATTTGTGACGAAATCCCTAACTGCACGGTCTACCTTGATGACGCGATAGTGTATGATGACGATTTTGAAAATCACCTAAGGCACTTAGAGACCCTGTTTGGGAAGTTGCACGATGCTGGGCTGGTGGTGAACCTGAGGAAGTGCGAGTTTGTAAAGGCTACTGTGCAGTATCTTGGCTTCGTGGTCGGGTTAGGCCGGGTGTGCCCCCCCCTGAGCAAGATACAGGCTATCAATATGTTTCCCAGGCCCACCACTAAGCGCCAGGTCATGCGGTTCCTAGGTGTGATAGGCTATTATAGGCGCTTCATCCGGGGATGCTCTACTGTCTTGGCACCGTTAACTGATCTACTGTCGAAGTCAGTGAAGTTCTGTTGGGCTGCGGAGTGTCAGAGGGCTTTCGACCTAGTCAAGCACCTGCTGTGTACACATCCGATTTTGAGAGCCCCAGACTTTTCCAGGAGTTTTCAGCTGGCGACTGATGCCGGCGGTGTGGGTGCCGGGGCAGTGTTGCTGCAGACTGATTCCGAGGGCTTGGAGCACCCAGTGAGCTTCTTTTCTCGCAGGTTTAATTCGGCACAAGGGAATTACTCGGCTGTAGAGAGGGAGCTTCTTGCTATCGTTTTGTCGCTCAAACATTTCGAAGTTTATGTTCCAGCCTACGGCCCGGTAGTGACGATTTATACGGACCATCATCCCTTGAAATTCCTAAATCAGTTTCACAATCGGAATATGCGGTTGACCAGCTGGTCCCTAATGCTCCAAGAGTATAATCTCAACATTCAGCATATTGCCGGGAGTGAGAACGTGATAGCAGATTGTCTATCAAGGGTTGATGATCCAGGATAGTCGTGCACGGTGTGTGGGTTGAGCAGGAGTAAAATTAGGCTATCATAACGCCGTCCAAAAAGATTATAAAACAATAAAATAAACGAGAAATTTTTTTTTTAGTTTTGTAAGTCTTTATTGTTGTAGCATGATGCATGCGATATTGTGTTTTATGTATAATTCACACTTCAGTTGTTGTGCACCTTTTGCAATTAGTGGCAGCTAAGGGTAGCAGGTCGGTTGGTTGCCTGTCAGATTTTGATAATGCTTCTAAGGTCGATTATCTAAAATCTTGGGGGGGCTGTGACGCACCCAGTGCGTGGCAACGCAACCTGATTGTACTCCTTGGTACTCCACTGTACCGCCACTGTGCGGTACCTCTGTACCGCTGTACCGTGCTGGCTGCCTATATTGAGTGTGACAACGTATAACTATGTTCTTTGTATCTCTGCAAAGGTCTCGTCATGTGCTAACCAGTGGTGGGTTTTGTTTTAAGCCATGTCGAGACCTTCCATATAATATGTAGTATCAATAGAGAAGTTGATAGATAAGACAATGGGAGTTCAGAGAGAGAGAGAGTGAGTTGGGCTTCAGAGCGAGAGGGTAGCAATGCGCCACGCTGCCGGGGGGGTGGTTGCCAGACGTATGGACCGGTTGGCAGCCTTGCGCTTATAGCTAGGCGCGACAGGGTTGGTAGTCCATTGCCGCCTTCCTATGCTGCCTGGGCTGCCCATGTTGTCGTACTGCACATTGCCTGGAGGCTCGCTGTGTGTTCCATGATCAGGTTGCCTAGAACCTTTGAGATTCTAACATCCCTTGCCCTCTCTCCCAACTTCTCACGGTTGCACTCTTTCTCTCTGACGACATTACTCTCATTTCATTCTTCTCTCTATTTAAATGCATAACCTTCCCTTGAGGTCCTAAAGGAGTTTCAGCACTCACCTCTCGTATTACTCTTAGGACAAGCATATATTTACATGTATTAGATTTAAGGGGTTAATGTGAACAGCGATCTTCTTGATGAGGATAGTTGGTGAACGTTCTACATGTTCACGAGTTATATGCCCAGCTCATCATCCAATTTGTGACTAGACTAGTGCCATGTGTTAGAGCCCGACCATGCCCAGGAGTTGTCTGTAGAGGGGCGAGGACTTAGCCTTGATTTGCCTACCGAGCCAGGAGCGAGTGTAGTACCAGAGACTACAGCTCGCTCGTAGTGCCGGTATAGTAGAGTAACGTAATTTATCTGTCCTTGTGTTCTCTGCAGTCTTTTCCTGGGTTCTCGCTTTCGGTGCTGGGACTCGTTGTTCCTGTGACTTGGCCTGCTAGCTAGAACACATGGGGATGATGAGTGGGTTATATCTTTATTTTACTATGCATTGCAGCTCTCTTTAAGTTTATGTATGTAACACTTTACAATACACATTACTCACACACAAGACAACACTATTAATACTTTCATGTATCAATTAACTGCACTGTCGTTTTGCTGCTGTGTCCGGAGTTCTGTTGCGTAGGGCGCATACGGACTCAGAGGGGAGACAGAGTGAGAGAAGCGAAGTAGCCTATGCGGTAGTAGGCTACCGGCGCAGTACTGTTGCCTGCAACCTTTTAGTTATTCCAAGTATAGATTCATTCTTATAATAAGTGACTACTATTTATGTTCCTTCCATGTGTATTATTAGGTATCTACTGGATCATGAACATCTTGTATGCTACATGCTAGTGCATGTTAGTAGGGGACAGTTATTCTAGTGCACACGCTTTCAAGTAGGCGTGTACATTTGTCATTTAGCATTTCACTGTCATACCTTTAGCCTGCTTCTATTCTACATTATTAGAGGCTTAATATTAACGTAGTTTCTTGAGTATTGCATTTCTTTAGTAATAACGTAACCTATAAATGTCTGAGGGAGTTTAGCCTCATAGCCTACCCCTGTTGTACACTTTCGCCGAGTTAAGGTACCTCGTTACCATAGACGATAACTCTGTAGGGCGTTGGTGCTTTTGTTGTCTGGAGCATATAGTATTTGGGACTGGAATCGAGCGTGTCGTTGTCACATAAGCCATTTCTGTCCTACGATCAAGAATCCCGAATATGTATTGCCGATCCAGCCGTAACAGTGTACTTAAGTATGTTTGAGTAATTCTGTAAGTGCATGCGTGTATGATTGGGTGTGTGTGCATGTGTGTTATAATGAGTTTTAATAACAAACCCTTGGGGCATATACATGATAAACAAAACTGTATTGATGGTGTAATGTTTAGCGTTTAAAATATCTCGAATCCCGGTAGATTACATGCTTGCTTTCATTAAATTATTCTTTGCGAGGTGTTTGGTGTTGGAATGAAATTGATACAAATAGATTTACGTCACACCACCTTCACCTGTAGTTATTAGTTTTAGCTTCTCTTTCACAGCCCCACACTCACTCACTCACCTAAAACCGAGTCAACAATGTTCAGAAGTTGTTAAGAAGGCAAACAAAATAATTGGCTTTATAGGTAGGTCATTTGAGCATAAATCCAAAGACGTTATCCTAACCCTTTAAAATTCCTTAGTCCGCCCTCTTCTGGAATACTGCGTTCAATCCTGGTGCCCTTATTACCAAAAAGATATAAACAAGCTAGAACGAGTTCAACGTAGAGTTACCAAAATGATACCTAGCCTAAAGAACAAACCATACGAGGAGCGTCTTAGAGAATTAAATCTATTTCCTTTAACCCAGCGCAGATTAAGAGGCGACTTAATTCAAGTGTTCAAAATCATCAAAGGCATCGACAATATGAACTGTAGTAAGTACTTCACTATCGACCAATCTAATTACACACGGGGAAACGGGTGCAAAATTATTGGTAAATCTTTTAACTCACACGAAGCTAAAAATTTCTTCTTCAATCGAGTTGTCAACTTATGGAATGGGCTTCGCCGAGATATTATAGATTGCAGCACCGTTAATTCATTTAAACTTCGCCTAGACAAATATCTCGCATCAAACCCGCGACTGACTGCGTTTGTAAATGAATAACTTTATTTTATCCTCCCCTCAGTTACTAACCCATCTGTCCCCTACCCAATCCTGCCACGGACATTAGTTCCAGGGCAGTAGTTCCCTTTCTAATGTTCCCTTACCCACTCTAAAGCACTGTTTGGATACTTGATCCTCAGTGTTTTGGAGGACAAGCAGCCTAGAAGGGTCACTAGCCCTAGAAGGGGAAACCGGGGTCACCACGACCCCGAAATATCGTGCGCAGGCTTGTTTCTTGGTGTTGTGGCGTGACGCGGCCCGGTAGCCACGAGTTTGGGTGAGGGAACGGCAGTCTACACCCACCGCTCATCGTGTGCACACCTACAAGCCCGAAGCTCCGCCCCTCGCAGCCCTACCAGCCCGTTTGGGTCATATTGACCCGACCATTCCCCTTATAAGGTAAGCATTTTCGTTCTCGAATTGTTTGGTTTTGTGCTTGTGCAAGCTATGTTGACGGATAGATTTATGGTGTATTATGCTTATATGATTGACATATATATTCCCCAGCTTCCCATAACAATTTCATAGTCATTTGACCCCAGGAACTATTTTTTTATGAATATTTTCCCTAATTCTGGATTTTCTTGCTTTTGAATAGTCCCGCCATGGCTGACCCCAAGAACCTGTCGGATGAACAAATAGCGTCCCTGCTCTCTTTTGTTTCTTCCAGATTGTCTCGTTCCTGGGGTCTACGCCCTCCAGGTTTTAGGAGGAACTTACCCCATCATCACGCCTTCATACTGCGAAGTATCAGATAATTTGGTCGGTAATTTATTTTAATTTGATTTTTTTAGTGGACACCATTTTTTTGCCTGGATAATTTGGAACACGAGTGCCTCAACATGCAACTACTCAGGAAATATTCTATAAACTGTGATAATAAGCTAGCATAATGATGTATGTATACAACTAAACCATTTTGGGCATCAATAAAGCATTAGAAAAATTTGTTTCTTTTATTTCCCCGCGGGGGGTCATTGAGACCCCCGTTTCAGCTTTGTGTACCGCTCTGGGGGGGTTTCCCCTTCTAGGGCTAGACCTGTTGTTGCTTGATTTTCTTTGTACTCATTTGTACTCTCTCATTCTCTCTCTCTCTCTCTCTCTCTCTCTCTCTGTCGTGAATCACGCCCCCACATTAATAAAACAGTAACTATAATCTACCTCCCATACATCACACGTTTTTAACTCCTGTGTGACCGACCCCCACCCCCCCCCCCCCATTCCTCCCTTCCTCCCCTCTCCCCTCTCTCTCTAGGTACAGGTATTGTCACCACCATCATCATCATCATCATCATCATCATCATCTCTCTCTCTCTCTCAATTTAACTTATATACTCTACATACTCTGCAAATACATAACAAAATTAATGCTACCTAAAATGGCACAACAAAGCTATAGAACAACAACCTTTCCTAGTATTCAGAAAAATACCGAATTGGTATAGCTAATTGGCAAGATATACCGTAAAATAATAAAGTTTGTTGTCCACCTTGTTAACTAATGGGTGTCTATATTGTACCAGATGGTGTATATGAAGGATTTATGGGCCACACCTCCCCCCTCCCCTGGTCCTCCCTTCAACACTTACAAATAATGTTCCCTGCCAGCCTAAAATTCCGGTAATTTAGTGGAACAGCGCTATATTTTTTTATGGTATATCATACAGTAAAACACACAACAATGTCTTTACATTATTTAATTTGTTTGGGTAATATTCATAAGAACATAAGAACATAAGAAAATGGGAGTCTGCAGAAAGCCGATTGGCCCGCGCAAGGCAGATCTCAGTATATATTATCATATGTTAGCTACCAATTTAATTATCTATTATTCCTGTTTTACTCATTCACATCATCTATCCATGAACAATATTTCTTTTTACGAAGAACCATGAAACATATGGAGGCATCTTGGTGAAAATGTATGTGACTTCCCAAATTAGTTCTGCTTAACTCTTTCATATAAGTCAGAATTAAAGAAGCAGGCGACAACCATCGATAGATAGTAGAGATATATACAATATACAGAGTGATATAATAATACTGGTTGCTATGAGATAGCTCTGAGCATAATAACACTGATTGGTGATGAATACAATGTAATAATACTGAACCAAAAGTATACTGTAGCCTTTCACATAAGCAATCACCATGCCATTGTATGATAAATATAAAAAAGACAAAATAATTTCACACCAGTGACTCAAATTACCATTTTATTTCTACGGTGAACCAACACTAACAATTAAAGCACACGGTTCCCATTACGGTGTTGGGGTGGCAGGGAAAAAATACTTCAAAGGATGCTGGTGGAATGTCAAATCTGTTTGTTTCCTTTTTTCATACGCACACAGACAAGCACACTCACGGAGCCACACACACAAACACAAACACACACACACACACACGGTCACGGTGGCCGAGCGCGCTTAGTACTCTGTATTGGGAGCGCTAGCTCTGGTGTCGGGGGTTCAATCCCACGCGCCGGCAGGGGAAGTTCTCTCAAAAACTTTCCCTGGCCGTGAAGGCAAGATCTGGGCGGATCGTCTCGGGGGACCCACAAAGTCTCCTGCCCACGTCCTACTCCCTTGGGAGTATGTAGGCGCCCTCGTTAGCTGCCAGGATCAGTCTGTTGATCCATTAGGATAAGATCTAGGTTAAGTCTGTGTATTTTCAGCCCCATTGGCTGCCGGCTTGAAATAAACCGATTATTATTATTATTATTATTATTATTATTATTATTATTACATTATTGAGCAAGTTAATATTATCCTTTCTAAGTTACATAGCTCATACATGTCGACCTAATAACCTCAGACAATTAAGTATTACTAACTTGGATATAACAGCAATATTGGCTTTCTTGATTCAATAAAGCACTCGAACAAATACACAACTAAATAAGAAAATGGACACTCAAGCAATCAATTATAAGAACAAAGTCTTGTTTACACATACTCTCTCTCTCTCTCGTTAGTGGTGGTAACGATGACAGTTTTAGTGTTTGACAGCTGGTTTGGTTAACTAAAAAGTCGAGAGCAAATAAACAGTTGGAGAATGCTGAGGAAAGGCAGTACAATGATGGTGACAGAAGAGAGAGTAGACCAGACCAGATGCAGCAGGCAAAAGTTGAAGTAAAATATAAACACGATACTGAGAAGATAAGGAGGGCAAAATTAGACGAGTTATGATCGTTAACATGTGTGCGAGGCAAGAATAGCTTTCTGTCATGTACTTAACCTTTAACTTTCTTGATGGTGTAATGGTTAGAGTGTTTAAGATCTGTACATGGTCTCTGGAATGACAAGAGACCAAATGGAAAGGTTCAGATGTGAGAGAGTGGGAGTGTGGAATGGGTGTGTGTGCTGGAGTGAGTGAAGGAACAGCGAGAGAAGGTGCATGTTTGTTTGTAAGTAGCATATGGAAGGAATGTGTAAGAGAGTATGGGTCTGTGGTTTCAAGGATTGTGTGGGTGAAAATGAAAGTAGGAATACAAACGTGGGGGATTGTATGCGTGTATGCCCTGACAGAGGATATACTTGAAAGA
Organism: Lithodes maja; assembly: GCA_037953745.1. NCBI lineage: Eukaryota > Metazoa > Arthropoda > Malacostraca > Decapoda > Lithodidae > Lithodes > Lithodes maja. Next base: position 19,061 of record JBAKBP010010832.1, on the reverse strand, counting down.
AAGAAAGAGGAGTTCTGGATGAATGTGGAGGCGTGCCTGGAGAAGTTTGACAAGAACGAAAGAATATTTCTGATTGGGGATATGAATGGTACGGTGGGTGATAGGAAAGTTGAGGGAGTGGTGGGAGGGTGGGGGGTACCATCAGAGGTGAATGGGAATGGTAGTGCACTTGTGGACGTATGTGTGGGGAGGAGGCTGTGGATAGCCAACACCTTCTTCCGACACAGAATGATCCACAGGTACACGTGGAAACGGATGTTGACGATGAAGGATAAGACAGTGGTGGAACGAAAGTCATTGATTGATTATGTATGTGTGGATGAACGAATGAAGAAATCTGTGATGGATGCTAGGGTGTATAGGGTATTGGAGGGGGTCTGTCTGATCATTATGTAGTGGTAGCTAAGGTTAGGATATACTAGAAGTGGGTGAGGAGAGCTGGAGGGAGGCGAGAGGAGGGTGGAATGGTGAGGAGGGTGGAGAGGTTGCAGGAGGAGGAAGTCAGGGAGGAGTACAGGAGAGCAGTGGAAAGACGACTAGATGGGTTCGACCTGGAAGTTATGGAGGAAGTGGAGGAGATGAGCAAGGTGTTTGAGGATGAGATCTGTGCAGCATGTGAGGAGGTGTGTGGAGTGAGGAAAAGAGGGAGGGGAGTGAAAGGTGGTGGACAGAAGAGGTAAGAATAGCTGTGGAAGAAAAGAAGCAAGCATATAGAGAGTGGTTGGGTAGTAGAGGGAATGAAGATTTCGAGAGACAGAAACGAGCGAGGTACGTGGAGAGTAAGAGGGTGGTGAAGAGAGTAGTGAAGGAAAGTAAGAGAAGAGTAGATGAGGAATTTGGAAGGAATCTGAGTGTAAAATGGAGGGAGAGTAAGAAACTGTTCTGGAAATAAGTCAAGAAAGTTAGGGAAGGTAGCAAGGGAAACAGTAAGGGTATGAAAGATAAGAATGGGAGAATGCTAGCCGAGAAGCAAGAGAGAGTCGAAAGATGGAGGGAGTACTTCAGTGAGTTGCTAAATGTAAGGAATGAAGAGCCAGCAAACATAGCTGGATATGGTATGGGAGGGAGAAGAAGAGAAGTAGTGGAGGAGGAGGTGGGGATCAGGAGGTCAGAAGTGTGGGAAGCCATGAAAAGAGTGAAGTTGGGGAAAGCACCAGGAACAGATGGAGTGTGTGGGGAAATGTTAAGGTATGGTGGTGAGATAGTGATAGAATGGGTATGGAAAATGTGCAAACTAGCATGGGAGAAGGGGAATGCACCCGATGACTGGAAGACTGGCATAATAGTCCCCCTATATAAGGGCAAAGGGGAAAGAGGAGTATGTGGTAACCACCGAGGAATATGTCTTCTAAGCGTAGTAGGGAAAGTATACAATAGGGTAGTGATTGAGAGAGTGAGAGTGAGAACGGAGAAATGGATAGGCGACGAGCAGGGAGGTTTTAGGAAGGGAAGAGGGTGTGTAGATCAGATTATTACCCTGAATTGTGTTGTGGAGAAGTATCTGGAGAAGAAACAAAAGGTGTATGTTGCCTTTATGGACTTGGAGAAGGCCTATGACAGAGTGGATAGAGAAGGTTTGTGGAAAGTACTTAGAATATACAGAGTAGAGGGCACGTTGCTGAAAGGAGTGAAGAGCATGTATGAGGGTGCAAAGGTGGCAGTACGTTTGGAGAGTGAGCAGAGCGAGTTCTTTGACCTGAATGTTGGTTTGAAACAGGGGTGTGTGATGTCGCCGTGGTTGTTTACTGTATATATGGATGGAGTCATGAAGAAATACTATCAAGAGCAGTGGATGTTGGTGTATCGCTGAAAAGGGAGGGAATTGAGTGGAAGCTACCTATACTGCTGTTTGTGGATGATACAGTTCTGATGAGTGATAATGAATGGGAGTTGCAGGGTCTGGTAAATGAGTTCGGAATAGTGTGCGAAAAATGGAATTTGAAGGTAAATGCGGGGAAGAGCAAGGTTATGGTCTTCAAAAGGGGTGAAGTCACAGAGTGTGAGGTGAAGCTGAACGGTCAGGCTATGGAGATCGTCAACTCTTTTAAGTATCTGGGCAGTGTGTTGAGTAAAGATGGGACTATGGATGAAGAAGTGTGAGAGGGTACAACAGGGGAAGAGGGTTGTAGGAAACGCTAAAAGCAGTAACAAGAAATAGGTGGTCAGTATGGAAGTGAAGAAGTCCTTGCATGACAGTGTGGTAATCCCGACACTGACTTACGGAAGCGAAGCATGGACGTTGGTTGAGAGACTCGGACCAAGAGTGGGAGCAGTGGAAATGGAAATGATTACTTAAGGAGTGCGTGCGGAGTTACATGGAGGGCTAGACAGACTAATGAGGAAGTAAGAAGGAGGTGTGGTGTGGAGGTAGATGTGCTGGAAAGTGTGAAAAGGAACAACTTGAGATGGTTCGGCATATGGAACGTATGGAGAGCGAGAGAATGACTAAAGAGGGTGTACGAGAGCGAGGTGGAGGGACAGAGAGGGAGAGGTAGACCGAATGAGAGGTGGAAGGATGGAGTGAGGAAGTACATGAACGAAGGCCGTGCTGGTTGGGGGAGGGGCGTCGACTGACTGGGGACAGAGGTGCATGGGGCGGTTCGTTCGTGGCCACCCTTCGGGATCACGGCATCAGGCATAGACATGGTAACCCAGTTTCAAATCCGGAGGATCATTTGCTTTCATTTATTGCATTGGGAGGTACACACTAAGTTTGGAATTTCACGTATTAGCTTCCATCTAGACGTAGGTAAAAACAAAAAAGGTTAAGAACTTTCCATGTCTAAAGTCACGGTTCGCATAGTCATCAACGCCTCTTCTGGGAAATTCCTCAAACTTGGTTTAACTGAGCAACAATCCTGCCCTAGTGCCTCACATTCCTGCCTTCCTCTCTCTAGCTGCAAGCTGACCTTTCCTCAACCATCCTTAGTGACCCTTAACCTCTCCTTCATATCTTCACTCTCATACCCTCTCACTCTCTTATGCAACATTCTATTACACCCTACGTCTCACCCTTTTACCCTCGTCTTCGTCCTCATCCTCACACCCTCTCACTCTCCAGTTCGTGCTGAAGGGGTTAAAAAACCCTGAGGACTGCCAAGGAAAAGTGCTAGAACTTAATCTATATTTTATTAATTTCACCACAACATCAAACACCTCCAATTAAATTAATGAAAGCATAATTATATGTGATCCACCAGGATTCGAACCTGGGTTATCGCACAAATATTTTTAAACCGAGTCTAACCATTACACCACCAAAACAAAGACAGATTCTGAGCAGGGATGACCAACAACTATTGATTTTGACTGTCCGGATGTTCCGGAACCTTCCTCAACTCACTATCACCATAGACAAACACATTTAAGAGGAAGTTATAGTCCAACAGATCTTAACAGGCGGTCCTACCCGCGGTTACTCCCTTTACATTAGTGCCATGTGTATAATTATTTACAACAACAATATATTATTTTCGGTATTAAGTACCTTAAGTCGGTTTGAAATGCTCAGGCAATTTCTACATGTACAAAAAAGCTTTGTTTTTATAATTAATTCGCTTGTTATTAGTAAATACAACGGACATTGTACCCAACTTGGCAACGTAGCTACTGCGACGATGTCAGGTTTCTGGGCAAAAAACTCCCTCTCAGATTATCCCTTTAAACTATAAAACAACATGACGTGATGGCGCGCTGCCAGGCGCACGAAATTAGTACTGTCACGTCTAAACTAAATCAGTTCATTCCTGACTTTGCCACCATCCACAATGGAAGCCTCTCCAAATCGCCCCACACACTTGCATAGTCAGGTAAAAGAGATGGCCAAAACGTTCACCAATACTTCCAGAAAGAGAAGGAGCTTGGATGCCCTTTTATTGCCGTAACAAAAGCTACTTCCCGGACAGCTGCAGCCACAAAACTGGGTGAAAGAACAATTTCAAGAATAACGAAAGAAGCAAGAATTAATGAAGAAAACAATAAATCGCCCAAATTTATGTCACCCAAGAAACGACAACGCACAACACCCATTACATATTTTTTTGATGGATTCAATGAAGGTGTTCTAAGAAGAACAGTGCTCAATTTCTACGAAAGAAAAGAGATTCCCACACTGGAAAAAATCCGTGAAGAAATTAAAGAGAACCTTTCTTACCCCGGCAGCCGAGAAACGTTAAGACAGGTTCTCAAGAAAATTGGGTTCCAGTATGCAAAGGTTGACGGAAGAAGATTTCTGATGGAACGTAGTGATGTTGTATATGCCCGCTGCAGGTTTTTGGGAGAAATGAGAAAACATGTATCTTCAAACAAAAACATTGTCTACCTAGACGAGACTTGGATTAACCAGAATTACACAATTCCTAAATGTTGGGTTGACAACACTTCGGATAAGGCTGTGGGAGTGAAGGTGCCAACAGGGAAAGGAAGCCGATTGATTGTACTCCATGCTGGAACAAAACATGGATTTATTCCCAATGCTTCACTTATCTTCAGGGCAAAAAATGATGGGGACTATCATAATCAAATGAATGCTATGGCTTTTGAAAAATGGTTTGAGCATCAACTTCTCCCAAACATTCATCCATCTTCAATAATTGTGATGGACAATGCATCATATCACTCTAGAAAAATAGATAAACCCCCAACGTCTCCAAATAATAAAGCCACAATCACAGAATGGTTGCAGAAGAAAGTAGTTAAAGTGTCTACACATCTCCTAAAGGCTCAGCTTCTGCACCTTGTGAAGCAACACACCACAGACGTCAGCTATGTAATTGATAAAATGGCATCAAACCATGGCCATAAGGTTGTGCGCCTTCCCCCGTATCACAGCCAGTACAACCCAATTGAATTAATATGGGCTCAGGTGAAAGGGTATGTGGCAAGGAGGAACACATTCAAGGTCGCCGATTTGGATCCACCGCCCGCGAAGCAATTGAGAGCATCACAGAGGAAAACTGGACAAAGGCTGTTAAACATGCGGAAAATCTACAAGAAGATGATGCAAACAAAGATGTGGTGATTGATAAATTCATAGATTCTTTCATCATTACTCTCACATCTTCTGATGAGGATTCTGAATAACATCGTGTACCTTTGAAAAGCATAATATAGAGGAGTAGGCCTCCAAGGGAACCTCTTTAAAAAAAAACGCGCCGAAAATTTTACCTCTTGGGTGGTGTGGAAACAAAGTCAAAATATAAAATGGTAATATATATATGGTATATTTATATATATATATATATAAGAGAGAGAGAGAGCTATATAAATAGTTATATAATTTATTATAACAATAATAATTATCTATGCATTCATGTGGGCTAAACAGTAATACGGTGATAAGTGCGTTCCCATTCTCACTCATACACAGGGCAAGGTCAATGTACGATCGCGCTAATAAGTCATGTCCCAGCTGGCATTAAGTTTGGCTTGCTCTGTGCTGTATTAATGTTTGTCAGATGTTGAATAGAGTGGGTAAGTGTAGGAACATGTTTGTATATTTTACTCGATATGAAGAAATGAAGCTTAGATATTGCTGATACTAATTATTGATCAAAACTTATATGGTGCCGACACATCTCTTATTAGCGCGACTGTACCTTGAACAGTCGCTCCCTCCTGGTGGAGGGAGGGAGAAAGATATAGCGAGAGTAATTTGGAAAGGTTATCGTACGGAAAGGGTCAAAAGGACAACCGGCACCAGTGTAAGGGTAGGTGACCGCACCCATAACCGCCTGTTTAGGTCTGTAGGCCTATATATTTTTTTTTTTTTTTACCCCCATTCTCCCTCATGTTTAACCCCATTAGTTCTGAAATTGTATGAGGTTCGCACCCATTAATTTGTCGATTTTAAGGCCTTTCGTCCCATTTCTTTATCAACATTAAGACCTTTCGTGCTATTTAGGTGTCCATTTTATTTCCTGGCCAGCGATAACGAGTCCGTAATTTTGGAGGAACCGGCCTTAGACCAGGACGTTTTTCTACCGAAAAGCGTACACATTTATCTCAAAGGGGGATCATGAGGATAATCTATTTATCTTCATGGAGGTCTAAGGAGGAAACTAAAACAATACTACATAAATAAGTAAATACATACATCAATTAATAAATACATACATACTAAATATATTACCGTAACTTAATAAGTAAATCCTACCCCCCAAGGAAATATAATACAATTCGAAGAGACGATGGCAGTGTGTCCATGGACTGTGTGAGTGGTTGACAATAAGGGAGGTTGTTGATGGTTGATTACAGTTTTCTAATTATAGAATTATATTGTTAGAAAACCTTGAAGTTGATAATTTCTTAATACCAAGGCTAAGTTCAGAATGAACTATTATATTAGGTTCTGTATAGTATAATACAGCATATAACTTACGATAACTTAAGTAGCTTCTAGATTATTTTATATCAAGTAAAATATATTAACTAGCTCACGATAACAAGACAAGATATAGATTATGTATTAGAATAGGAATGGTAGATAACATTGTGACTGTAAGTAATTTGCTAAAAGTCTCCCCATAGAGGATCCTGATAACTAATGATCCCCATCATCACGGCCTGGACCATAATTAATTACAATACTGTCAACAACTTTTAGACCGTCTACCCAATCATATTAGCCGACAGATAACATAGATAAGGCACACATTTGGTCACCAATTATAACAACATACTGTTCCATACTGATTATCTATTTTCTACCTATTTGCTCAGGCTCATTCCCCATTTTGTTTTTACTGGGGGTGGCCGACTCGAGACAGAGCCCGAATAGGGACAACACAACACAACAACAACACACAAAAACAAAAACACAAATTCACACACATCTAGGCCACCCAGGAGAAGACCCAGAGACCAGGGTCACTCCAGCACTCCCCCGGCCCCCAACCTCCCGTATACTGACAACATTTAGCGATAGTATATACTGTATATATACAGTATATATATATATATATATATATATATATATATATATATATATATATATATATCACAAATACACGAAATGAAAAATACATAGTTAATTTGAATGGAGCTAGATGAATATCATAAGGGCTTTTTCGATTTGTATCCGTCTTGTATGGATACGTATTGTTATTGATGGTGTTTGATAAGCATAGTGGATAACTCACTCTCTCTTTCTCTCTTTCATCCTATAATTGCGTTACGTGAGCTGAATGGGAAAATTAGCCTGCTATCAAAACCCATAGACCTCCCGACAGTGTAATGCCTGGCTGGCTTTCTGACAACTGGACACACAAATTGGCGAGGCAGGTGGATGTATGGGTGAATGATCTCTGTGGTAAATGGATGAGTAGCAGGTGGATGAGTTATTAGTTCTGTGATGGATTGGTTCAGAGATGATCTGGTAGGTTGGAATTGACCTAGATATATCCAGTTAGATAACGCAGACAGTAGAGAAGGGGATTGTAAAATTATAATATATATATATATATATATATATATATATATATATATATATATATACTGTATTGATGGCTTAATGGTTAGAGCGTGTATAAGTTCTGTATGAGATATCCTAGGCTCGAATCCTGGGAGAATCACATGGTTTCATTAATTTCATTTTAGGGTTATTGGAGTTATTAAGAACGATGTTAACAATTATCAACTCTGCGTAAGCAGAGTGGTATCGCCCCCCGTATAGTGGTACATGCCGGCCGAAATGTCTGTCTGTCTGTCTGTCCGAAAACTCCTCCTAGACCGTTCGACGGATTTTCACCAAACTTCACACAAACATTCGGTGCGTGAATGCGACGGTAATTAAAAAAAAAATTGAATTTGTGCAATAATTTTGATTTTAGGTTAAAAATAGGGCTCCCCCCCCCTCCACCAGCCTCCCCCCCCCCCCCCCCATCCCAGCAATGATGATGGCATTCTGGGGGAGAAAACAACTAGTCCCGCATTTGATAGGTTAAGTTAGTTTAGTTGACATTAGATGCGATGGTAGTATTAGTAGGTGACCCATCGCAGAGTTGGGTATGCCGTTTTGATTTGGGGCAAAACGGAACGTCTACTTTATTATATAACCACTCTGATGCATACCTACTTTAGTTCTCTATCATAATCAGAGGTTTATGTGAGAATACAGACCCAGCAGAAAATCTGGTGGTGTAATCATTAAATATTCATGAACTCTCTGGTTAACCCGTACAGCCCCAGCGACGCGTCTGATGCGTCGGCGATGTATGTAACGCACAGCCCCAGCGACGCGCCTGACGCGTCACCCTAATTGCGCCGACCGTAACCTCAGGTGTAGCCACTCAAGAGGGCTCAGATTTGTATGGGAACTGTGTACGTATCCCACGCAACCGTGCCGATGGTTGAAAACTCTCAAAGTCCACGTGCGTGAGCGCGCAATAACCTGTTTTTTGGGGGTAATTGCCTTCAATTTTTTACTCTTGTAAAATACGTTTTCGGGGGCTCTGTAGGACCATTTTTTAATCTTTTTGAGCGGTTTTTCGTGGTTTTTCCTTCATTCCTAACCCATTCGCTATTGTTTCTGGAATAAAACCATTTTTGGAAAACCGGCCGGGTTCTGGTGAACAAACATTACAAAACTAGCTGGGGCTCCACGGGTTAAGGGGGGATGGGCCAGTTTTCTGGACCACTTTCTCCCTCATGTTTAGCCCCATTAGTTTTCAGATGTTAAGATGTTTGCCCCATTAGTTAGTTGATTTTAAGACCTTTCGCCCCATTTCTTCGTCAATATTTAGACCTTTCGTGCTACTTAGGTGTCAATTTTTTCCTGGCAAACGATAGTGAGCCTGTAATGTTGAAAGTACCAGCCTTCGGCCGGGAAATTTTTCTACTGAAAAATGTACAAATTAATCTAGAAGGGGGATTTAATGGATGTTTATTTTTTAATTTGATGGAGGTCTAGGGAGGAAACTAGAAATATAATGAATACATGTAAAAATCGCCCAAAAAGTGAACCATCCCCCCTTAATTGTGGAAAGTTTTGGGTACAATGCGTCGTCGTGTTTCCCCATGCACACTTTTGTTGTCTAACTTGTTATACCGAGTTCGAATCCCGGGAGGACCATATACTTTCATTAGTTTATTCAAGTGCATTAGGGTTTGTATTTGATGATTAATGTTAAGAACGGGTTAATGGTACTTGATATTAAACGAGGACCTGTAGTGAAGCCAAAGTGAGCATGATAAGATGATAACATGTCTCAGAGATAACAACATAACATAACACAACATACAAGGCGGGTGCCCAACCCCGAAAGGAGTTGAAATAGGGGAGCTATCCCCCCGCCAAAGGCGGCTTTCTAGGGCCTTTCCTAGCTGATGCTGCGAGGATTGGGTTCTAGTCATGCGGTGATGGGCTGGTCTATCCGAGTGAGAACTGAGCGATCTCTGCCATACCCATAGCTTACTCTGACTGTTCCTTTTACTTATATATCTTCTAGATCTCAAGTGGCGGCATCTTTTCCGTGGATTGACCTACCTACTTACTGCCAACCTAGAAGTTGGCAGATTCGGAGCCAAAGCGTCACATTTTTCCCTTACCCCTCAACTTTCCCTTCATAATTGCTGAGGGGCACAGGGCCATGGGTGGGGCTTTGGTTTCCCGGGCGTTTCCGCACCCTCCTTAGCTCCCTGCCTTGGAGTGGCTTCGGTCACCCGGGCTTTGTTAGTGGTAAGCAGGGAGGATTTTGTGGGGTCGCTCGTTTATGGCCTTGGCCTTGCTCGAGACCTTGGGGCTGTTCGGCCAGACAGCCTGGGGAACAACAACAACAACAACACAACATACATGGTTAACCCGCCCAGTACCGATGCTGTCTTTTTAATTATATTCTAGCTATAATTAGACGATTTTGTGCAGTTTGGGAGGTATGTATAGTAGCTAAAAGGATAAATTGAGACAGTTTGTAGCCTTTTAATGGGTAGACATCCTTCCTAAGCTGAATAATAAACACATAATAGTAGCCAGAATAAAGTAAACAGGATGGCACTGGTACTGTAAGGGTTAAACACGGATGAATAACAAAAATCACTGTTGCATATCGATGTCATTCCAAACCCTTCTGGAGTGATTAATTTTATTTATACTTGCTTAACCCCTACTGAACCATAGGGTACTACCATAAATTTACCCCCAGTACCAAGCAATGTGGCCAAAATGGCTTCAGAGCAAGATATAACAACCTCCCACCTCAACAGTTGATGAAAGACCCAGACACAGCCTATGGAAGCTTGCAGCCAACCTAAGAGTGTTGCCAATTCCTTAGAACAGTGTTTACAAGTCATGGTACCAGCCACTGCCTTATACTGGCAGTTACAAGGACTGTATATATACTGACGGCTGGCATCCGTCACTGGGATTGTACAGGTTAACAGGTATAATTCAATAACCCTACGTTACTTTGTTAGTCTAACAAGTAACACAAACAATTCCATACTCCTACCCACCAAATATGCCACTTACTTCTATAACCTCAATACGTACACACATGCATTCAGCCCTCGCCCATACACACACAATCATACACACACACAATGACAAAACTAAATATTTTTTTCTATTCGCACCCAATATTGTCTCCCTCCCAACCCAACCCTATCCCAACCTTCCCCCTCCCTTCTCCACTTTCAACAATATCATCTTTCCCTCACCTCTCCTTACATCATATTTGTATTCAAGGGGGGGGGGGGGGGGGGGGCCGGGGGGTTGTCTACTACAATGAACTATGAAAATATAGCATAGTATAAATTGGTGCTAACTTTAGTAAACGCAGTTAATTTGGGGTTAAGAGCAAGATGCCTATCTAGACGATTATTGGAAGTTTGAACAGTACTGCTGACTTAATTACACTACTAGGTAGTCCATTCCATAGCTTTAGCACTCTGTTAAGAAATGCTCCGCCTCGTGTCAATGAAAAAGCAACTAGATTGAAGAAAGATTATTATAGGTGGAAAAATGTGTTCAACAGTAAAATTCAGAAGGTGCAAAATCAGTGATATGGATAGCCTAAGCGTTGTAGGTAAAAGCGCCAGTGTGATACTTGGCTAACCCACAACACTAGAAGCTTTGCATAATTGACCAACACTGTCGCCAGGAGGTGGGATCAATGAAGCTTGGTCATACAGATTGGACAGGTTATATATTTTACTTATTTATTTGTTAATGAATATAAAGAAGAGGTGTTTGTGAGAGTTAGCTAGATTACACTCCGTCTCGCTGTCCTGCATTATTCACCATGGAGGCAGCTGGACGTAGGCGTCAATGAAAGTTGGACATGCCAGAGTTGAAACAAATTTGGAAGGCTGTATGGTATGAAATACATATTCCATTCTCTCTCTCTCTCTCTCTCTCTCTCTCTCTCTCTCTTTCTCTCTCTCTCTCTCTCTCTCTCACCTATGGCTGCCCGAGTGATTAATACGGTGTCTGTATCTGCGTATTTACCGGTGTGTGTTTTTGCCTTTGTGCCCGTATTGCTTGTATTCTTGTATCTGCTTGCACCCCTTTTCTCCCTACCTGTGAACCTGTCTACCTGATTGCATGCTCTCTCTCTCTCTCTCTCTCTCTCTCTCTCTCTCTCTCTCTCTCTCTCTCTCTCTCTCTCTCTCTCTCTCTCTCTCTCTCTCACTCAAGGTTTTCGACGATTATTGTCAGAAAATATTTCGCCACTCACGCACCATTGATTTTACCATTCCCACCGACGTACACAGTTTTTACAACACCATCAACACCACCACCGCCACGCATACCTCACAATTGTATCGACATTACAAACACACACACACACACCACACACACACACCACACTCACAATCACCAACACACACACACTCTCTGTCTCTCGCACTAATAAACAAAAAACAAACACTCACCGACAAGCATAAGTCCGTATCAAAAAATCTGGACTATGTGGCGGGGCCCGACTTAAGTCTCTGTGCAATTTTGGCACAATATTGGCTCTGAGAGAGAGACGAGCGACGGGAGGAGCGTAGGTTGCCTCATGACCGCTCGCAACGGCTGCCGTGGGCCTACTGACATCTACTCCACACACATCCACCCTCCCTCCCTCGCTACACACGTAATTATGTAACGAAATGACCGTATTTTAGCGATTTTGCCCTTCGGTTGCACGATCGTTGCAAGACAACCAGTGATCGTAGAAGGATAGTTCAGGTGTCATGGGAAAGCTCAATTAATGCCCTTTCAGGGATACATAATTGTATTACGCTCTGGCTCTTGTTTATGCATGAAAAAGAGCACGGAAACAAGGCCATTTATGGTAAAAATAAAAACGCTGGGCGCGTAGTGAAAAAAAACTGACGGGCCCGCTCGTAAGGTGTTAAGTGTCAAAACGTTCTAGTAAAATCAAATTTGCAACTTGACAAGATAATAAAAATAGTACAAAATACAAATATCACTCACTAACGATAGTGCTATCGGGTAGGTACAATCGCGCTAAGAAGTGATGACTCGATTCCCAATACCTTTTGTTCAGAAAGTGCTATCTGGCAACTATTGAGGCTCTAGTATATTCATATATTACACACCGGGGAGAACTGTATTGAAGGACAAAATACCCAAAACACGATATATAAGTATTGTTACAATATATTTATCTCATTATGTGAGAACAAACCAAATAATACGAAAGTTGAGATTAACCCGAACGAAAGAATGTGAAACTCGTAGTATTTCGCTCACTAGATTCAGGATTAAAATGTGGAGTTAGTCTCTTAATGCTTTTATTACTTTTTAAGCCAACAATACTGGGAGAAAATTATCTCATAAAATTTAAACCAACCGTTAAAAGAAATATTCAACCCATGAGTGTCGGGTGGATGGGACTCGTTAGCCTTAGTAGGCAACACATCTAGGGGAGAAAACCTTATACAAATCCGGGTGGATGGGACTCGTCAGCCTTAGTTGGCAACCTGTCTAGGGGAGTAAACCTGAAACAAATCCGTACTACTTACCTAAGGGTAAGGCAGGTTAGTGGATGGATTAGCCGAACACCACTGTAGAAAAATAGTGCTAACAAGATACACAGAGGGCCTTGGAGTCGGACGGATCCTAAATTGAGTGGTCAATCCTGTAAGTCCTTCACTAAACTGGCTCGGGTTGTCCCTCTCACAGGGAATAGGTCCGCTTGGGGGAATTATGTGTATGGCCACCCTCGTAAGGGGAGTAAGGCATCTGGCAATAGATAGATAGATAGATAGATGAGTGTCAATAAATCACGTAAAGAAACATATAGCAGATTGTTTTTTCCACATTTAATTCTCTAAGTGGGACAAGTGTGCCTTAAAAAACAAAGCGGTCTCCAGTATATTTTGGGATAAAGCTTGAATACTCGAGAACAGCTTGTAATTTGTATAGACAGACGATGAAATTTCACTTATAACATATTTAATAGCCCACACGGACACCCATATAGGAACGGAAGATGAAAAGGCATGTAGTAAAGGACGATATATGAGCAGAAGAGATACACTCTCCCTCATATACCGGCAGTGACTGGCTTGCATTTTTTTGCAGGCCTCCATGCGGCAGGCCCAGGGAGTGTAACATGCTAGATAGCGCCAGGAAATTAAATACTTTCATTATTCTATACAGATATTGAAAACAAACCTTACTTATATATATTCAAACAACAACATAAATATAATTTAAAAGGCCTAAATAGGTTAATTTTGTCAGTAGGCCAATTATTGGGAATATCCGGAGACCTATAGTTATAAATTAGGAAATGACTGGGCTCTGACGGACAGTGGAGAGTTGCCAGCGGTAGCCAGATTTGGGGACTTTTGTCCGAGCCTTAGAAAAATCGAGTCATGACTTCTTAGCGCGATTGTACCTGTAAGCATAGCATGCTTCATGTGACCCCTAACAATTACTACCCTACTAATAACCTACATTTATTGTACAAATAAACTAAGGAAATCGCAAAAGCAAGCAATTGATCCTATCGACAATGAATAGATACAGTATAATGAATAAAACTATTTGAAAATATGAAGAAGGCACAATAGATTTAAACAAAAGAGTACTCTTTTAACTTAGAACTTAGAATGTTAATTCTTGACAAAGAATTCGAGATTCCAAGCGGACAAGGATTTCATCACCATCAATTTAATGTACCTGGAAGAAAAATTAACAATTTGCCACACACACACACACACTGATAGATAGATAGTTTATTAACCACCGCTTACAACACTGTTTACATTTGTTTTTACATTATTACAACCATTGCAAATATGTATCATTGCACGAGATAATTCAATAATAATGAGCTGCAGTCCAGCACCAAAACACAACATAAACAAAAACTCCATAAATTAGATTATTTTTACACACACACACACACACACACACAGTGAACCCGATGTTTTTCGAAATTGCTTGCCAAACATTCCTCGACTCGCTACAATTAAATAAGCTATTACAACATGCAAGCCAATGAAAAACGAACAAATGCATTTCATCATGACTACACACAAGAACATAGTTCTTTTTGACATGTTAACACAATAATTTCGAAGGCGTGTGTTTATATATCTTTGGCAGCTATATTATCAATGCACTTTATTACCTGCATCATCTTTATGATTACTATCATACGTATTGTTATTATTATCATAATTTTTAATTATTATTATCATTATTATTATTATTATTATTATTATTATTAATATTAGTAGTAGTAGTAGTAGTATTGTTATTATTCGTGATGTTATTATTATTATTATTATTATTATTATTATTATTATTATTATACATATACATACAAAACAACAACACCCTCCCCCCACCCACCCACCCTACATACTGATATATTTTGCACCATAAGAGAGCTCCAATTCGCTAAACCCACAACCATAAATAAGACTATCAGGATGGATGGAAGGCAGCGGGACAGAGAACCATTATAACTTCTACTTACCCTTACCATAAAGACCATATATACTGTATATATATATCACAAATACACGGGATTAGTACTCTCAGTTGGGACTCAAACCACTGAAAGTCAGGACGATAGTCCATGCTTTGATCACCTAAACCACGACAACATAAAGAGTAGCTAACCTTTCCCTATTTACATTAAGGAGAAGATCTCCTACTCAGAGAAAGTAATATACCATACACAAACATAAACAGGAAAAGGTTAGCTATTCTTTATCACGCTGTGGTGTAGTAGTTGATTAAAGCATGGACTCTCGTCCTGACTTTCCGTGGTTCGAGTTCAAGTACTAATCATATACTGTATATAAGGGTGTATTGAAACAACTGATACAGACTATGACGAACACATTGTAAAATGGGAAATATACATATATTATTGTATCACATTTTTCCCATAAATTTGTTATTTTAGAGATAAATGCCTTTTTAGAAATGTAGCAAAACAGGGTTACAAGTAAAGCACTAACTTATTAATACATGATAAACCTATTTATTATCGACTTAGCTAAAGGGAAAGCATGGGTTTACCTATTCACACATTAGTAATTACGAAATAAAAGTATCTTAGAATGTGGTGATGATATTATGTGGTTAGCAGAAAAATACTAATTATTAGCAACATATTAGCGTAAACAAAATATGTAACATTTGTAACTCTGGTCATGGGACATAATGCTGATAATCGGTCGGGTATCCGAACGAAGCATCAGGTAATTCAATCGTTTATGAAGGTAGTTCTATTGGGGGCTGATCGTTCTCGCGCAATTGTTACGTATTTAATGAAGATAGTATACTGCATGTACAGTCTACGACAGAACTGCTGTCATGGCCTGAGGCAATGTATTAGTTCACTTACCTTTTAATAAATGGCCCTTTAATCGCTTCTAATAAAAGGGGGCGGGGTTAGTATAGAGGTTGGAAGGAGGAGGAGTCAAACGTGTGTGTGTGTGTGTGTTCTAGAACAGCAAGCAGAATAAGTTTATTTTAACATAACACACAGGCTATATTATGAGATAAGCTCATGCTGGATCACAAATAAATAACACACATCAGGTGTTGCGTTATTTATGGAATTTAATATACAGACAATCAAGTTTATATCCTTCGATCTTCCCAGTCCCCCTCCTCCCCCTTTCCCTTTCACCCCAACTCTCCTTCTTCACCCGCTTTCTCTCCCCCCCCCCCTCCCTCCCACCTCTCTCTCTCTCTCTCTCTCTCTCTCTCTCTCTCTCTCTCTCTCTCTCAAGGACGTAAATGATACCCTCTAAAATACGCAGATTAATTATATGCGAATGTTTTGAATTTACATATACATAATAAATGTTAGGGATGACTAAAATTACAAACATATATTGATTAGGAATAGGATAACTATAACAAAAATAGTTATCCTATTTCTAATCAATATATGTTTGTTATTTGTTCGCTGCCTCGCTATTTTTGTTATAGCGAGGCAGCGAACAACACCTATTGCTCGCTGCCTCGCTAGTTATCCTATTCATATTTAAGCTACGATTCCCGAAGAACACGTCTATATTTGTTTGTATATATATTAAGTTAGTGTAACAATAACACTTAGGATTCAAGTTATTTGTGTTGGCTTAAGGAATAAGTTGAATAATACATATACTTATGACCTCCACAATTTGTAATGTTTGGGGAGACGGGGCTTCAACCTCTCTCCTCTGTCCATCACATGCAAGCACCAACCCACCCACACCCACACTCACACAGGATACAAAACACACACACACACTCACACCCGATAACATAAAACGCACATCACACACATGATCACATACAACGTAATGGGCACAAATCACTCACACATGATAACATAAAACGTACACGCACACACACACACACACACACACACTGGTCCAGGCAAACTAGAAAAGGTATTAGCATTATTGAGGAAGTGCTGCTGTCTTCAGTGTGTGCCATGGCCATCCTGAGCCTTACGACGTATACAGCCTAATAACACACATAATAAAGCCACTACAACAACTTCGTCTCGCTCCAACACCCCTTCTCCCCTCTCTACACTCTTCAGAAAATAGGAAAAGTAGAAAGTAGCTACGAGGTGCCGTTGTAAAGGCTTATCCTTCAATATCCTTAGCCGTCCGGCTGGCTCAGTTGATAGCGTGTCTGGTTCCGACCTTGAAGGTCTCGCGTTCAATCCCCGCTCAGATTGAAAAGTTTTTCTGGGATACAGCCGGCGGTTACCATCTCCCCATGAGCAAGGGGGATGGGTAATGGTCTCTGGTAGACTAAAGAAAGCCAAGCGCTTGCGAATCCTCGAAGGAGGAGAGACGGGCGCTATATAAGTAACCAGAAGATTATTATTATTATTATTATTATTACCTTCACCTGACCTGACCCCATCCGGGGTTTAGCTGGTCCACAAGGGTGTGTGACATGAACCCAATAGAGAATTTGTGGGCCATCATGTCATGGAGTGGAATGTGGTCCAGGTTATGAGTGGAAATGGCGAGAGGAGTTGGGATCGGGGGCAGGGGGGGGGGGGGGGGGGGGAATCCCGTCGCCGCCCTAATATAAGTTGGAAAATGTTTAAATCAGCTCCAACGAGAATACAGGAGGTAGTTGATGCAGCTTGTGGGTGGAGATCATAATTATGTATTGAATAAATATAAATTGTACATTTTTACATTTAAGAACCCTTTATATATATTATATAATGTGTATGTGTTTCCAATGTTCACCGTAACATAATGATGATGAAATAATACATATTAAATTAAATTCAGGGAACATACAAAGAGGTATAGTATACTTTTAATTATGTTGGAGGATAAATTAAACAATTCGAAGTAAAAACATAAAAAGCCAAAACAATGTATATCAACTTTAAAACAACATAACCAGATTGCTTGGATTATTCGTTAATTGTTCAATTCGATGACTTACTTTATAGTAAATCATTACAATGGGTAGCGCCGAACTGTTTACTGATAATGGGAAGCCACAGTAATAAGCTAGTAATTAAGAATCCACTGAGATAAGTATAATGCAATAATCATAGCGGGTCATATTACATGTTAAGGTAGATTATGGAATTGGTCAACCACAGTGCTGTGAATAGTGATATGGAAGAAAAAAAAAAATACTCTAATATAAACAAAAAATATATTACAAAGAAACACGTTTCGGCTCATCTAAAGTATTTTCTCTACTGAACCGATATTATCTTGTCTTTATGATATATATATATATTTGGTTATAATTTGGTCCAAGCTAGATTACAATGTGATCCAACTGTCTTGATGCGTGGATTGTAACATCCCGTTTCAATTACTTATATATTTATACGATTGTTCACATTAACCAGGACGCCAAGGTTGGCAACTTTGAGTGTTTGCAACGGAGCATATCTATTTATTTTCTATAACACATTGAATAGAATACGAGTTCATAAATGAGAATCAGTAAAGGTCAAACAGAACAGTATTACACCAACGTAATTTTTATGGACAGCTTTGAACACGATGATGAGGAAAATTATATATTCGGTTAGGAGAGAGAAGGGGGAGAGAAAAAGAGAGAAGGGGGAGATAAGGGAAGGCAGCAGAGAGAAGGGGAGGAGGGGGAATGGAAGTTCGTAGGATAGAAACTTGATTGTATATTGAATTCCATAAATAACGCAACGCCTGATGTGTTATTTATTTGTGATCCAGCATTGGGCTAATCTAGTAATATAGCCCATGTGTTATGTTAAAATAAACTTATTCTGCTTGCTGTTCTAGAACACACACACACACACACACACACACACGTTTGACTCCTCCTCCTTCCAACCTCTAAATTAGCCCCGCCCCCCCTTTTATTAGATGCGATTAAAGGGCCATCTATTAAAAGATAAGTGAACTAACACATTGCCTCAGGCCATGACAACAAGTTCTGTCGTAGACTGTACAGTTATGTTCAGGAATGAAAAGTCATTGAGCAATACAACAAGTTATAGGAGCCAAATGTTACATACCGTACAATTGTGACCACGCATACCTGACCAAACACTCATGTTATAAAATAGTGAGGTTAAAGAAAATTAATGACATACACAGACATACATACACAT